>OX328132.1:7234912-7519912 GCA_946811695.1 Gonocerus acuteangulatus | reverse complement strand
TCATCCCTCCCCTCTTCAGGTGGACTAGCCCTCGGCTTCAATTTCCTATCTAGATACATCAAAAACTCGTTAGTAGTCATCCTCATGATGAAATCTTAGTTAGCACCCTAAATAATGACGGTTGAAATGGTTAATTTTTCGCATAGATTTTATGATTTGTAATACGGAGACCATTACCACTAGATACCAATGTAATCCTTAGCTTTTGCCTGCGAAACCTTCACTATTAGCTGAAATTGCAAATTCGTACAAGTTGCCACGTAGTGTGTTCAATGAGACCATTCCTTTTTGATACCAAAGTAATTATAGGCACATGCTTTCATTGAATCTGTATAGCTAAACCTTTATTATTACCTTAAAATATCCATAATTTCCATGTTATCACTTTTTGCGTGCAATTAGACCATTCCAACTAGATTCCAATGTAACCATCGACATTTCTGTGCAAAGTATCTGACAGTCGAAAACTATTAGTCACAAGAGCCATGTTACCTCTGGGCACGTGCCGAGAAATCATTCCAAATGGATGCCAAAATTAGGCATTTAGTGCCGTAGATTTTGAGAAGCAAAACACGAATAACAGCAATTATTGTCACGTTAACACCAGGCAAGTGCAAAGATGCCATTCCAACTAGACACCAATCATAGGCATTTGGTCGCGTAGATTATGAGAAGTTAAACATAAATATCAGCATTTACTTTCACATTGCCGCCTGGCATGTGCCAAGAAACCATTCCAACTAGACACCAATCATAGGCATTTGGTCGAGTAGATTATGAGAAGGTAAACATGAATATCAGCATTTACTTTCACATTGCCGCCTGGCATGTGCCAAGAAACCATTCCAACTAGACACCAATCATAGGCATTTGGTCGAGTAGATTATGAGAAGGTAAACATGAATATCAGCATTTACTTTCACATTGCCGCCTGGCATGTGCCAAGAAACCATTCCAACTAGACACCAATCATAGGCATTTGGTCGAGTAGATTATGAGAAGGTAAACATGAATATCAGCATTTACTTTCACATTGCCGCCTGGCATGTGCCAAGAAACCATTCGAACTAGACACCAATCATATGCATTTGGTCGCGTAGATTATGAGAAGGTAAACATGAATATCAGCATTTACTTTCACATTGCCGCCTGGCATGTGCCAAGAAACCATTCCAACTAGACACCAATCATAGGCATTTGGTCGAGTAGATTATGAGAAGGTAAACATGAATATCAGCATTTACTTTCACATTGCCGCCTGGCATGTGCCAAGAAACCATTCGAACTAGACACCAATCATATGCATTTGGTCGCGTAGATTATGAGAAGGTAAACATGAATATCAGCATTTACTTTCACATTGCCGCCTGGCCTGTGCCAAGAAACCATTCCAACTAGACACCAATCATAGGCATTTGGTCGAGTAGATTATGAGAAGGTAAACATGAGTATCAGCATTAATACATTGGCACTAGGTTGCATAGAGTATGAGAAGCGAAACATGAATAATGGCAATTATTGTCACGTTGCCACCTGGTATGTGCCAAGAAACTATTCCAACTAGATACCAATCATTGGCACTAGGTTGCGTAGATTAAGAGGAGCACATGAATATTACAACAGCAACAGTGTATTATTGCCACGTTAACAACTGGCGAATGCGTGAGGTCATTCCTACATGATATCAATGTAATTATTACACAGAGATTATTTAACGAAATACGCTAACATTTAGTACAAAACCATTGACGCCATTTTAACACCTCACAGCGACCTAAGCAAATTTCCATTAGCTGAATGTTTACTTGATCACAATGATTATGGGAAAGCTCTAAGTAATGGCACACCATTAGTGACACCTGACCACATAATGTGTGACATACCCCCATTCCCATAAGATAAAATATAATGTTTTACGCCATACGACATGGTACAAGTGAGCATTGATAAAATTATTTATATTACAAACGTAAAATATAAATTGTTTTTGCGTATTCCTATTAGCAACAACAAATATTGTCGAATTTTTATTCTATGACACGTAAAACGTACAAATTACGTATAGTCTCCAATATAAATACTGCTACGTCTTTATCTATGGATTGTGATGGAAAATAGATTTATAATACTAACTACCTTGTTTTATGAAGTGAACTCTTTACTAATGTCAACCAACAATTATCCCAACTTGAGGTTAGGAATCAAAGCCAAAAATGGAGTCTCAAAATCAGGAATTTATTAAGATTAGCAACGCAGCTACATTTCGATCAACATGATCATTTTCAAGCTAAAATTATTAAAAAAAAAAAAAAAAAAAAGAAAATCAGAAATTTTAGCATATAAATGATCATGTTGATAGAAACGCTACTGATTTTAGGCTTTAATTCCTAACATGAACGTTTTGTAGCGGTCTTCACCCCGAATTCTCCCAACGTTATTTGGTGTGAAATCAAAACTAAATCGGGATTACAGATGAGCATTGGGCCCGCCCATCCTTTAATCGGCACCGGCCCAGAGGAAAATAGGTCTGACCAAGCTGGCTTCCGCCGGTATCGTACAGTCGTGGACTGATGCTTTTTGTAACTCATTATTTCAAGTTAATTTATTTTGTTCGGCGAATTCAAGAGGGAGCATGAAGGCACAAAAAAGGTTTCGTTCAGATTGAATTATAGGAATGTTTTGTAGTGAAAAATATATGATTACTCCGAATGTGGACATTATATAATATATATGAATTCGATAAGCACCTTTCCAGGTGCGAAGTGAATTTCATTGAATTTTAACACTTATTCTGTCTTGTTTTTTATTTTTCCTCTATTACATTAACATTCGGCAACAAAGACCCGTGTGGTTAAATAATAAGGGGTCTCCCTTGGTCTAGTGGCTAGCGCGCTAGATTCATAAGCGGGAGATGGTGGGTTCGATCCCCGCCGGCGCCAGAAATTTTCTCATCTAAGGGATCGCTGAGAAAATTCCTGGCATCACCCTGGACGTCGGTGCTAATGGCCAAGATTTATGTCGATGCGCCGTAAAAAAAAAAAAAAAAAAAAAAAAAAGATTGTAGGAAATGTAACATGAGGGCGCATGCAGTCAAAATTAAGATTAAAGATTAGACTTTATAAATAGCTAAGCATGTAATTCTTAAAAGAAAAATAGTTTGCATTAAAACTATTATTTGGACATGTACTTCATTGGAAAACAAGCACGTCACGGAAATAAAATGAATTTTATTACATTTATCAGAATCGTAGAAAATATCAACTTATTAGTCCTATAAGGCTTTTATAAAGAAGAAAATGTTAGATAGAAGTAGTCATTGTTCTTTAACATAAAATTGTATGCATGAATATATATATATATATATATATATATATATATATATATATATATATATATATATATATATAAATTTGATATATCCAGGTGCGAATTTCGTAAAATTGTAACGCTATATTTTTCATTCCAGAGATAACTATTGATGTTTGAAATCAATTGGTTAATTTACGAAACATATAATATGTTTTTTAATCCGCGTATTTTTTACCAACCAGGTATTTTAAAAAAAATAGTAATTATTTTTTTTTGTTAATAATTTATTTTATAACTGCCCTACATGCTGGTGGCCTTTATGCCACCTCCTCAAAGGGTCATTAAAAATGCCCACCAACCATATTAATTAATTAAGGATTTAAAGAAAAATATGTACAATTTTTTTTAAAGACCTACGCCACATATTATCAAGACATGTGCATGAAATATGTGCATATATTATGAAAATAACGCTCTCAGCTGTGAACAGGGACCGAAGTGGGGGGGGGGGGGGGACTGTTTGTGTGACGGCTGTGCTGTGCATACGAACAAGAGAACCACCAGCTGTCGGAGTGATAACCATGTCGCAGTCATTGATAAGCCTCTTGTTTCGACCCGTTTATCCAATTAACCACCCATAATCTAGTACGCCATATTAGCACGTCATAAAAGTAATTTGTACGTGCGGCCGACACAGATCCTTTTACATTCTATGTTGAACGACACGTCATCTCGCAGGAACAGCGTGATCTCAGTGCCTTTTCCATAACTTCTTATTCCTGGTGTTATTTTGAAAACTTGGAATAAGTTTAATTTATATTTTGCAAAACACCTACTCTCCTGAAATCTTGACAAAAATTGAGATTTAGGCACCATTATGTACTGAAAACTTACAGTAGCGGAAATTACTCGTTCCGCCTCTTCAAATTCTACTCGAAAAGGTCTATTACAAAAAAAAAAAAAAAAAAAAAAAAAAAAAATCGTACTGATTTTAAGTATCTAGCTTTATTGGGAAATTCATTTTATTGCTAATATCAATTATGGAAACAACAAGCAATAAACGGGGTCTCCCGTGGTCCAGTGGCTAGCGCCTTGGATTCATAAGCGGGAGATGGTGGGTTCCATTCCCACCTCCGGCAGGAATTTTCTCATCACAGGGCTCGCTGGGAAAATTCCTCGCTGCACCCTGGATGTCGGTGCTAATGACCTAGATGTAGTGCGCCGTAAAAAAAAAAAAAAAAAAAAGAAAAAGAAAAGCAATAAACGACTGAGGAAAAAAATCGTAACGAACCGTTGAAAGCAAAGACAGCACTTATTACTTCGCCTGATATCGTCCCATAGGAAACGTATTTAGAAACGCATTTTTCGAAAATGTAGTAAGCTTTCGAATGTTTACTGCCCACTCACCATGATTTCCAAACAGTTTTACACATATTTACGGAAATTCTCCTATTAGGACCTGATTTTTTATTTATTTATATATTTTTATTTATTTTGTCTTTTATCTCTGTCATTAATCAATTTCTTTACATATTATTATTTATAATTGTTAGCAAACTTAACTAATCTAAGTAAAGATGGAATGGTTGGGATTCGGCTAATGAAACCTCAATACGATTTTTGTTAAAAAAATCTATATTTAGGACGTTTCGGCTACTCATTGGCAGCCTTCGTCAGCTAAAATGACAAGAAAAACAGAAATTAATACAGAAAAAAAGTTTATAATCGAGATAAGTAACAGAACTATAAATACAATTAACTTATTATAAAAAAACAAATTGGTCTTAAATTCTTAGAATGAGTTCATAGAAAGAGTAGAATGAAAAACAATAGAAACATAACAAAAAAAGAAGAAAAAAGGCTATTTTATTGAAGTTTTTATAAGTAAATAGGTGCTAATAATAGTATTAATTAATTTTAACAAGGAAATAAGATACTACATACCAATGAAAAGTTGACAGTTAAGTAATGAGTCCTTTTTTTCTTAGACACTTCCACAATGGTTACTTAACTGTGAACTTTGGTCTTCCTCTGCCTCCCGGCATTTTCATTGGTATGTAGTATCTTATCTTAGTATTAATTAATTTTAACAAGGAAATAAGATACTACATACCAATGAAAATGCCGGGAGGCAGAGGAAGACCAAAGTTGACAGTTAAGTAACCATTGTGGAAGTGTCTAAGAAAAAAAGGACTCATTACTTAACTGTCAACTTTTCATTGGTATGTAGTATCTTATTTCCTTGTTAAAATTAATTAATACTATTATTAGCACCTATTTACTTATAAAAACTTCAATAAAATAGCCTTTTTTCTTCTTTTTTTTGTTATGTTTCTATTGTTTTTCATTCTACTCTTTCTAAGAACTCATTCTAAGAATTTAAGACCAATTTGTTCTTTTATAATAAGTTAATTGTATTTATAGTTCTGTTACTTATCTCAATTATAAACATTTTTTTCTGTATTAGTTTCTGTTTTTCCTGTCATTTTAGCTGACGAAGGCTACCAATGAGTAGCCGAAACGTCCTAAATATAGATTTTTTTTAACAAAAAAGTGTGAAGAGGCACCAAAAAGGGGTGCGAAACATGTAGGGAAGAGAAATAAAAAGTGTAAAAGTGCGTGGCGTAATTTTATTGACCTTCCTCCTGATTCGCCAGTTCACCCCAAAAAAGACGTTTTTTTCTAATGAACGTTTAGAAGGGCATATATCTGGAAAAGAGTGAGATGGAAATGTGTGGTTGATAGTGCTGAGCTACCTACATCTTTCCTCTAGTTTCACCCCCTGGAGTATTGCCATTAACTTGGGATACATCCTGTATAGACAAACATTTTTGTAATGTTCATTTTTCCTCTGCAGGTGTTAGGATAGATGAAACATAGAGGTCATTAGTGTACGGTCAATAGTTACATTCTTAAAGATTATGATAATATTAAATTAATGTGAGAAGGTTGAAGGGAATTATTTAATTGTATTTAGAAATACACGAAATGTTTAAAAAAAAAAAAAAGTTTCACAAATGTATGCAGAAACGTTATCATCAAAACGTTTAATTCAACACAGCAGAAAAATCAAATAATTTGTCTTAAATATGAAATTGCTTTATCATATTTATACGACCTGTTGCATTGTAACCACCAGCAGAGAGATTTGGTCGACAATTTTATCCAGAAATATATAGTCGTATTTATATGTCAAATTTTACATATTTCGTTTGAACTTTCCTTTTTTCTTCCTAATTTAAAAATAGAATAATTAGATTGACCAAAAATTAAAAGAAAAACTGTTATTATGAGAGCTGTCTAATGCCTTAAAAATTAAAATAATAGTAATAATAATAAAATACATAGTAATTTAATATAATTATGGTTTTTGCCACAATGAAACTGGTTATCCAACGTTTAAATAAGATTAAAAAGCATGAGTTCGGAAGTAAGCAAAATCGGTCCAATAGGGCAGGCTATGTATAACAGAAATTTTAAATGTAATTTAAATTAAAAAAAACACATTCTTGACGCTGCATTAATAAGCTCACTCCTCAAAAAGGTGGCAGGTTTCATTCCGGAGTAATTTGCTTAAAATAACGTGTAAGTAAATACGAAATAAACATGAATATATTTGTTATGAACAGCTGAGGCAATATTAATTTTTATTTAATTTTTTCGGAGTGAACCGCAACTTCTAATGGACCGATTTGGATTATTTTTACAATACATATATCTTTTTAGAAGAAATGGAGATAGTTAGCCGTTGCAGTGATACGAAGACAAGGTATGGTTGGGATTCGGCTGGGAGAAAAAAAAAACGTCAGACCTTCAGGAAGAAATCTGTATTGGACGTTTCGGCTGCACTTCGGCAGCCTTCTTCAGCTAAAAAATATATACAACTTATAAGTGAAAAAACAGGCAGAAATGGTCGTAGTTTATACATCATTACAATAAATTTGAACTAACCTTATTTTTAAACAAAGAAAATTTGGTAGATAGGTAGTTAGTATAGATAATGTGGTTTTCGGTAAGAAACAATTAACAATTGTCAATTGTAAATTGTCAATTGTTAATTTTATATATATATATATATATATATATATATATATATATATATATATATATATATTTGATGATAATTTTCGTCGCTGGGATAATATTTTTAGATGGAACGGCATTTTTCTCCAGCGGTGGTACTCCTCCTCACTTCTTCCCGGAATATTTCGATGGATTCATCTCCATCTTCTTCAGCCAGGTACTCGTTTCTTCCTCGGTGGTAGCCAAGGGAATGAAATTTTTCTCGATCTGGGCTCCCAGATGTTGGTTTTTGTTCATTTTTCTCGATCTGGAGCCCAGATCGAGAAAAATGGCATTCCCTTGGCTACCACCGAAGAAGAAACGAGTACCTGGCTGAAGAAGATGGAGATGAATCCATCGAAATATTCCGGGAAGAAGTGAGGAGGAGTACCACCGCTGGAGAAAAATGCCGTTCCATCTAAAAATATATATATATAATTTATTCTTGCAGATGGGCCAAAATATATCGAAATTCTTTTTGTTCTGGGGAGACTTGGGGACAATAAATTAAGTAATAGAAAGAAAGGATTACAGCTTCGTAAGAACTGAAAGAATAAATACAGGGTGTAACGGCTAAAAGTATGAACCTCTCGGGAGGTGAGAGTAGGTGTCAAGTACAACATAAAAGTTCATATAAAATATGATTTAATTCCCAACAGAAAGAGAGTAAATCCAAATTTCCTATTTTCTGTTATGTCGATCATGTTTTTTTATGAATAAGTAGTGCTTACTGAAAAAACATTAAGGTTTGGTTGCACATTTACACTGGCATCGTTCTTTAGCATTTAAGCAAAGAATACAGAGGAATTTTGAAAGACGGTTATACTCACATACATCTAAAGTACAGATATGCAAGCTAAAACTGTTCAATAAAAAACCTTCAAAAAACTTGTCAAAAATATTTCTAAACGAAATACAAAATTACCTTTCCTATACATGGAAACACTTGTGGATAGAAAAATTCTTTTTTGAAGTTACTGGCACAAGATGGAATAAATGGGTCCAATGTTCAAGCGACTAAAACTCATTGTGATG
Source organism: Gonocerus acuteangulatus (assembly GCA_946811695.1). NCBI lineage: Eukaryota > Metazoa > Arthropoda > Insecta > Hemiptera > Coreidae > Gonocerus > Gonocerus acuteangulatus. Next base: position 7,511,506 of record OX328132.1, on the reverse strand, counting down.
AGGCAGTTTGTTTTTCATTTTTTTTTTTTTTTTTTTTTTTTGTGATTCGAACTGTCATTGATTACAAATAAAGGTGTAGACCTGATGAGAGGAGGCTGCCTTATCGAGAGGCGGCAGTTGGCTGAGATTGTGAAAAGGTCGTTATCTGTTGACAGAGCCCGAGTCAATATTACCCACGGCTAGACAACAAACATGAAGCGATCCCTTTATCGGCCGCCGCGTCCCTACCTACAGTTTGCCGCCGCTTCACAGTACTCCCAAACCAACTGTGATTTCCATCATAAACCAATGACCACTTAGCCTACTGAAGTAGTCGAAGGATTCACTAGCAAGCTGCAAGGTAACAAACATTGAAAGATCCCTTTATTGCCCACATCTTCGGAAGAAATAAACAACTGGATTTCATTAAATAAATGAGCAAAATTAGCCTGCTGGTAAAGGTTTGAGTTAAAATCATGCGGCTAATCATCGTACATTTTCGTATTTCCAGTCCGACATTGTTATTAGTTCGTCTCATTCTTCATTCAAAGCGTACTAAGCGAAATATATATGTACATATTGTCTTCGTTATAATCTTCTGCAGCAGTAATCAAAGCTCAAATTGTGAATATTTCTGAGAGCTGAGAAGCGTAAAATGTAAGCACACCAGGAACAAAATATTCTACATTTCAAAGGAAGGTCGAGACACATCGAATTTTACAGTCACTAATATTCTCTTTGTAAGACCAAGACTGGCTGAAAAAGGGGTGAAGTTTAAAGGAGGATCCAGTTTTTAATAAAGTATAAAGACTGAGGGGAATTAAATGGGATTGTAATAAATAAAAAGAGAGAGAGAAAGAATGGAAATGCGGAGAATAAGGGGTCGGAGTGAGGGAACGTAGGGGGGGGGGGGCTGGCATGGAGGAAGGGGGTTTATCGATTCAGCGGTAATCATGTTAAAAGCCGTGGCCCACCTGAACCCTGCTCTCTACTGGCAAACAGTCAATACCCGCTCCTCTCTACCCTCATTAGGTCTGTCTCTCGTCTCTAGGATCCAACTCGATCCGTGCTCAGTAGTAATCGGCACCGTCAAGGTGTCCTCTACCGATCAGACTTATTACCCAAAAGGTCTACGTCTACACCTTGGTCTAGTCCTTCCAATCCACCGAAAGGTACTTCCTACCGCCAGTCAATACCCACTTCTCTCTACCCTCATTAGGCCTGTCTCTCGTCTCTAGGATCCAACTCGATCCGTGCTCAGTAGTAATCGGCACCGTCAAGGTGTCCTCTACCGATCAGACTTATTACCCAAAAGGTCTACGTCTACACCTTGGTCTAGTCCTTCCAACCCACCGAAAGGTACTTCCTACCGCCAGTCAATACCCACTTCTCTCTACCCTCATTAGGCCTGTCTCTCGTCTCTAGGATACAACTCGGTCTGTACTCAGTAGTAATTGGCATCGTCAAGGTGTCCTCCACCGATCAAGACTTATTACCCAAAAGGTCTACGTCTACACCTTGGTCTAGCCCTTCCAACCTTCCAAAAGGTACTCCCTATCGCCAGTCAATACCCGCTAATTTTTACTCTCATTAGTCCTGTCTCTCGTCTCTAGGATCCAGCTCGATCAGTACAGAGTTGTTATCGGCACCGTCAAGGTCTTCTCTACCGATCAGACCTATTAGTCTAAAGGTCTACACTTTTCAATGTCAATGCTCGCTCCTCATTAACCCTGTCTCTTGCCTCTAGGACCCAACTCGATTCGTAGTAAGTCATTATCTCCTTCCCTCCCGATGAGGCTAATCAGGCAGAATGCCTACACCTAGGTCTAGTCCTTCCAACTCCCCGAAACGTTCTCCCTAACGGTATTCAATACCCGCCCCAAACTATTCGATTGGCAGGCAATTTGAGATATTTGACGTGACTGAAGATGCCCGTCAACTGACAAAATTACTCAACAAAAAAGATTTGTAAAGATGAATTACTTTTTTTCAGGAAGAATAACGCTTAGAAGTAAGGAGGTCTAGACTGACTTGTATAATGTTACAAAAAACGCACAATTTGACATTTTTTTATGATTCAAATTAATTGGGGTCTTAGTTTTACATATCCTTGTTTTAAGCTCGCTGATCTCTAGTACTTTATAAAATTATGCTTTACCTTGGGTGAGAATGTTGAGTGATGTTTGATCTTAATTATTTATCTAATAATAGAGAATAAAAAGGCCGAAATAAATACCTTAGCTATATGCTACGCTACTCGTGGTTTGAACTAGACCTGGGCATAATTTATTTGAAATAATATCAGAAATAAAGCTTTTAGAATTATGTTGATTTATTTCAAAGAATGATCAAATTTTCAAATAATTATTCAAGGAATAAATACATCTATTTGATGAAGATTGTTTTATTTAACTATGAAATAAAATTTAAAGAATTTCCGTTATTCCGGAAATAATTATTTCAGGAATAACCATTTTATTTATTTAAGGAATAAATGTTCCAGTATTGCCCAGGTCTAGTTTGAGCAGTCATATCATAGTGATTCTGCTTTGTCCGGCTCGTACGTTTTCTATTGCAGTGCTTTGAATGCATGAAACAGTGGTCCCTTCGGTACTATAAGAGTATTCAAACGAAAAATATCCTTTGCAATAACTTTAATTGTCTTGATTTATGAGCTTTAATTAAAAAAATAATAAAAAAGCTAAGTATTTGAAAAGAACTTACCCGAGTTGGATCCTTCATTGTGTAGTAGGCTGTTATTATTCGAGATGCTAGTGTTGTTATTATTGTTTTCACCGTTCGTAGCCTTTTCAAGCACTTCGTGATCTTCTTTACAAAAAAGTCCGTCTTCCCGGAGTGCGAATTCGTCACCGGGTATGAGCTGCCTCTCACAGGCCGAACACCTGAAGCACTCGATGTGGTAGATTTTCGTCTTTGCACGCATCACAAAGTCATTTTTACTGAAGCTTAAACTGCACTTATCACACTTGGTCCCGAATAATCTGTAAAAGAAAAAGAATCGAGTTATTAACGCAATATATAAAGATAGATCTATAAATCTATATTATTCGGCCCAAAAGGCCATACAATTTGATTCACCGTATAAATTACCTATACAGGGTGATTCTTGTCTAAGTAACCAAAGTCTAGGAGGTAAACCTAGACATAATTTCCAACAAAAAAGATCATTTGAAGTACGGTCCGATTCCGAAGAGAAAAACAGTTATGTCCAATTTTCTGTTTTGTTAATGTAGTCATATTTTTATTTTTTTTAATAAGAAAGGATTGCTCAAAAAGAGTTCAAGATAATTAAATTATAATTATGCCATCATAAAATAGACAAATTTACTTCGGGAAAAGTGATTTAATGCACTAAACCTATTGATAGAACATTCTTTTTGGACGTTCAATAACGCACTTCTGTTTTTCTCGATGAATCATGAGGTTTTTCGCAAATATTGTCCTCAGCTCCCTAACAGACTACAGTTTCCCTACTTATAGGAAAACTAGAGTTTGTCTACTTAGACCTGAATCACCCTGTATAATAGACAAGATACAGACCCTCGTATGAGGGAGAGTGGTGTACTCTCGCGCTTGGGCTTCTCAGAGGACTCTGGGTAAATGTTGAAATCGTTTGGATTCGTTAAACGAGGCCCTTAAAACCACTATGGATCTCTGTGACAATTATCCATAGAAATATTAGTGTATCATAAAATATTTAGAAAGAATCAAGTTCTTATTTAAGATTTATTCTCATGCATCGACTGTCATGGTTATCATTACCATAGCACAATTAAGGACATTTTGGTGGTTTTATAATTTGGAATTCTGAAAGAAGCATGGACAGTGGAGTAAAAGCCAATCGTGCTAGTGAATTAAATGCTTATTATTTAAAAATGTATTTCGAGGATTAACTCTACGATTCAACTTGGGTGGAAAACCAAGTTTGATTAATAGATCTTCGAATCTGAGCAAATTCTCAATAAATAAAAAAATAATATTTTAGAAAAATAGTAGGATATTAGACAACTTATGCCATTCCGATTTTATTTGATTCAAATTTATAGCCGATACTAGTTCCGACAAATGGAACTGGCTTTGAGTCCATCTAGAGCCTCTCGGATGGTCCTAGCCAAAATTAATAATTCATTGGGTTTTTTTCGGAGCGTTGACGCACGGTTTCCGAAGTGTAACCAAATCCGAGATGAGTGATAGGCAGTGGGGAACGGGATGGGGATAAATATAAAATTGTCGGCTGACAGCTCCCTGATAAAATGGAAAGTGCATCCTGACAGCGTGGTAATGGACTCGACTCCAAACATCGCTGGCCAATTCATTATAAACCGACCCACCAATACGAGTCGAGGACCCACCTACTCTCTCCAGGACATTAATCATTTTCAGACATACGCAGTTCATGAGTTTATAACAATCCTGTGTATTAACTCATTTATTGACAACGATTAATACACACACGTAATAGGGATTATTTTCATATTAATTACAGTTTGTCCTCATCCTAAATCGACAGATTAGGGGAATGTATTGACAATTGAAAGGCAACGCCAAAAAAATTTAGAGAAATTCTGGTTATTTGACAAAAAAAAAAAAAAAAAAAACCCGAATAACTGAAAACATGATTTTTAAAAAGAAGAATATGCCAAACGATTTTCCAGCTGCTTTTTAAATCATTTTTACTACCATAAATATAAAGAAGATCTTTTCCTTCATTTGAATCTAGTTAAAAGTACAACCACATGTGTACAGCTTTAACGTGTCTTTAAAATAAAAATAAAACTAACTAGATGATCAATTTTGGAAAAATTAATATCAAAAGCAGAACTCAAAACCAACTTATCATCTCGTTTGTAATTGATTTTGTTCAAGTGTTCTTCAAAACGAACAGGAATCGAGAAAAACTATAACGGAAATTTTTTTTTTATTCATGGGTTGAATTCGGCCTCCTTGACCATCCCCTAATAAATTAATTAAAGGCCAACCCAGCCTTTAATTAATTTATTTAATTTATTAATGGGTACCTTAGTGCTAATGACCCTAGTAGTCGAAGCAACAAGATAAATCAGGCGGTCGGAGCATAGTACTAACCACACTATCTAGCTAGTGTAGCGTATGGTCATGAATCAGATACCTCTATAGTATCTGCCCCTCAGGGCCCCCGTGGCCTTTTATGGGACTGATTTTTTTTATTTTTTTTTTATTTTATTTATTTCTTGTCCTAGTCCTTTTACGATGGATACATCCTATATATATATATACCAATACATCGCCTAGGATGCAAATCCCTTTAATGAAATAAAGAAACAATATATATATATATATATATATATATATATATATATATATATATATATATATATACAGACATATACATATATCGCGATGCGTTTTTGTGTATAATATTAATATAAATCAATCATGTAAGAAGCCATGATGGCCCAGAAGGGTAGATTCTGAAAAATGTATCTCACTATTAAACCTACGGCAATGTAGAAAGATAGTGTGGTCAACGCTGGAAGGAGTTTCCCCTTTTTATCTACCAAACAAAATCTAAATGAGCTCCGACTCCGTGAGCTACATGAGCCCTCGAACTTACACACACACTGACACACATATTATATATATATATATATATATATATATATATATATATATATATATATATACATAAAGAATAAAATTCTTATTTTTATTATTTTACAAAGGCTTTCAACAAATAAAATAACTCCGTTGTTTCATTACAAATGCAGTGCAAGAGTAAATTCTTTTATTCTAAAAGTGAATGTGAGCTCTGCTCATTGAAAATGAATGAATCATTCAAGCGGCCATTTGGCTCCAAGTTCACACGATGAATATTTGAACGGACGCGATCTCTGAGTCGGCACTTATACAATCAGTGATATCGGATTGAGTTGCATAAATTATAAGTTGGACTGCTGTATTTTCCTGACCCCCCCCCCCTCTCACCAGTAACAAATAATTTGAGAAACAAATAAAAAAGTTCATGATCCATTTCTGCTGAAAATTTTATAATTTCCAGGTAGATAATGGAGGTTTTTATGTTATAATTCTTTTGCGATTTGAAAAACACACCATCATATCAAAAATACCAACCTGGTTAAACACTGTCAAAATAATAGAATCTTCCCGAGTTTCTAATCCCACCTTGTGGGAATAAACCCTGCTTTTATGACAGCCACTGAAATTTACTTCTCTCTCTCCCCCCCCCCCTCTCTCTCTCTCTCTCTCTATATATATATATATATATATATATATATAGGGATATAGGGGAAGGTGTTGTACCTTTGACCACTTTGCAAAATTTATTTTTTTTTAGCTTGAATATTAAGGCTAAATTCTTTTTTTATTATTCCACTGTAATTAGCATTATACTGCTTATTATGTTTAAATTTTTCAAGGTTCTAGCTTTACATTTAATATTTTTTATTAATTTTTCAAAAAATAATCGTACAGTGTTCAAAGGTACAACATGTAGTTGTACCTTTGACCATGGGGTGTTGTACCTCTGACCACGTAAAAACAACACAGCAGTGCAGAAAAAACATTGTATTCAGTAATATTGTAATTAATTGCAAGATTAATAAATACAGAACAAGGATGTAAGCATAATAAAAAAGCTATTTTTGATATTATGTTATGCTTAATATGCTGAAAAATCCAGTCCAATCGATAAACGTTTTAACTGTCAAGCAGATCCATTAGCAATAGTAGGGCCGGCTCCTATTTGATATTTTCCTTGCCTGGGCTTTTGGATGAGGCCTTACAACTTGAGGTGTAACGATAAGACACGATAGGTGTGAACTGCTACACTGAGTATTGATAAAGTCAGTTTAAACTTATACCATTTATTATATTTGAAATTGTTTATGAATAATTAATGCAACCAATATTAATTAATTTTTAAAAAGTTGTAGCAGAATAACATAAAAGTTGAATTATGAAGAGATCTCTCAGGTGTGTTGCACCTTTGACCTGGTCAAAGGTACAACAACTAGTCGTGGTCAGAGGTACAACACCCTGGTAGTGCAAATTAAAAGGCATGCTATATATTTTAGGGTTAAGATAAATCCATTTCAGAAACTGCACCATATTTCTTATTGTATAGCTACTTTGTCAAATGATTTCCATCTAAAAAGACATAATACAAAAAATATTATGAGGCAAAACGTCATCAATAAATAACTTACATTTTTATGATGCAAGAATCCTCTTTGACTTAAATAATCCAAAGTAGGTTACACAAGCCCTCTAGTGGAGGAGCTAAACACTAATTACACCAAAATTTATAAAATGTTGCTACATTCCGCCACAGCCTCGGTGGTCAAAGGTACAATATGGTCAGAGGTACAACACCTTCCCCTACATATATATATATATATATATATATATATATATATATATATATATATATATATATAAATATATAAAAGTTCTGACGCTTTAAGCCGTCTTAATTTAAAACACGTAATAAAATGAAACAGGCTAATGACATGTTATTGCGCACTTTTTAGATGATAAAAAGTTGACATGATTGAGTATTGTTCGTAATGTAGCATAAAAACCGCATATAAAGTATAAATTATTTACTTGGTGGCATTTCGTTGTGTAATACTAACCACTATCAGATAAAAAATATCCACAAATTAATTAGAAGATCAATAGTAATAATAAAAATAACACTAATGGTGGTATTCAATTCGTTGAGGGACTTGCAAGCCGGATTAAAACACAAGAAGATACAGGTTTGAGTTGCGCTTGTGGACGGTTGAATTTTTTCAGTGTCAGAAAGTATTTCTTCTCAAACATCACAGCACTAATGGCCTTAATGCGAAGATGCGCCGTAAATAAAACAAAAAATCAAAGACTGTTTGATTGAATTAAAATTCTATATATGAGTAAAAAATAAACTATAAACATGTATTTATTAACTGTATAAACCCTAATGTAGAAAAGTTTTTAAAAATAACCAGTGCTACATTCGAAGAGATAGAGCGTAGATCAGGGCCCATTAAATAATTTATTCATCAAAGCTACAAAATATGTTTATAAATATGAATTTCATATAAAGTAATTAATGGTACAGATATATTAATTACCATGCCTATATGCCAGGGCATATGTAGGGTATTATAAAATAACATAAAAACAGTAATCCTTTGATACCAATAGTAAGTGCTATGGAGTCTACAACCCATAAACCCCTTTATCAATGACAGCGCTTTCGAAATTATTAATGGGCTGGAATCGAAGAACAAATTAGAAAAAGTATAAATATAAATTTGTCATTTTTTACGTCATTAACATTATTCAAAATATTTCTGTGTGTATAGATATAAAAATTATAAACAAAAATTGGGATGATAAGTATACAAAAATGAAAGATAAGGCTATGTTCTTCTTGAGAATATTTATAATGAATGGATATTTTAAATTTCATGACAGGACAAACAAACACCAATATGGAGTACAAATGTTGAATAATATATCACTAAGTGTAGGGGTTCGTTTAAATTTCACGAAAATTAAATAATTATATTATTCGAGCTTTTTTTAATGTAGAGCATTTCTGGACGTGGAAATACATAGGAAAAAAATTAATTAGAAATTAAATGGCACCAAAAGAAAACTTTTTCGGGAAGCAATTTTAAGAAAAATCTCTTACTTCACACTATACTCACGGCATTACAAAGGGCCAGCCCAAAATATTTTAGAGACGTAAAAAAACAAACTTACAACTTTATTTAGGAAAAATAGTTAGACAGAAGAAATTATTTATAACAAAAAATAAAACGGGCATATAAACGAATTTATTACAGCTAAGTAATAACGTTACAATGGTAAGCTAAGTAGTAACGTGGCTAAGTAGTAACGTGGCTAAGTAGTAACGTTTTTAAATGTTTAAAAATACAATGTTATAAAGCGCTGGTAAGACTAACCCATTTTTTAAATTGCCGATATCCCTAATATTTTATTTTGAACAGTTCTTTATTTAAGGAGTCTTCATTTTTTGAGGGGGGGGGAGAGTAGATTTTCCGATTTCTGCTATTGATTCGAAAGGCAACATTACTTATGTATGAACCTGCAATAAATAACCTCGGCCAAGAAGGCGTCTGAAAATCCGGAGGGTGCCCACACGCGAAGGCCTTAGACTATAGGACCTCCTCCAGATGTCTGTGTGATTTAGACAATTCTCTAAACGTTCCCACACATTATCTTGTGTGTTTTGTATCGGTTATATTTCTTACGAATGTCGTCGTTTGGGGTAGCTTTTAATTGGTACCTAGAAAAAGAAAATCTGTCGACCGGAGTTTAATAATGTTCGAAATGTCTCCCTCATGTACTGTAAAGTCAAGAATAACCTGCTTCACTGAGTTCACACAGATTTAAACGGGGCTTTCATATATATATATATATATATATATATATATATATATATATATATATAATGGCGGCCTAGCGCCGGGCTATGTATAAATTGTATCCTTCCTAAACGTCCATCTTGGAACAGGGTATTTTTTTCAATGGGCCCTGAAATGAAAAAACTCAACCTGTCGCAAGGACTCGAACCCACATGTAAATCTAAGAGAAGTTAGCCACTGGAACATGGGAGACCCTGTTAGGTTACTTGTGTTAGATTTGTTCTTTTAATAATAAAGTGTTAATTCTCTACATTGTTCGGTTGTTTTAGATTAATGCAATTATTTATTATGGAGATCTGTCATCAATAAAATACAGTCGAATGGAAGGGACAAAAGAATTAAAAATCCTTGAATAAAATCGGCTAAAAATTTAAACCAAGATAGTGGGAGATCGGTCATAATAGTAGAACAACAAGACATTTTATGTTTATGAAAAATGAGTTTGTATTTATGCGAACGTTTTGGCCTACTTATATTATCTTTAATAATAACATAGAACTATGAGATAATTTTGCAGAAATATGAAATATAAAGTAACAGAAAAGAATATGTATAAGAATAAAAAAAAAAAAAATCAGTATGAATAAGAAAATACTTATTTCAACCCGATAATGTCAATTTAATTATGATGTTCGCGCTTCGTTCGATACATTAGATAGCTTAAGACCTGCTATTAAACTATATTTTACGCTAATTTTTTACTTTCGGAATTTACGAAATATCAATTTCATTTAAATATAAATTTAATTTAAATATCAATTTAATTTAAATATAAATTTAAATTAACTGATCTGTCCTCGCGGAATAAATTTTAATAGATTCCTTGGATATGTTGATTAAACAGTTATATTAGGCCTAAGAAGCTGTTTATAAATATTCGAAAATCATTTCACGTCGAAATCTTCAATTATAATTTTTAATAAACTCATTTTAAACTGCCGTTCTAAATTTATTTGTTCGAAAATTTCCAAAATAATATGATGACTATTTTAAGGAACAGAAATGAATTTTCGAAGCGTTGATAGGTATGCTGCCTATCAACGTGGTGCTTATAGCATCCCTATAAATTTATTTATTTATTTATTGTTATTATCGTTGCTAGGCGATAAAACAGTCAAAGCATTAGTTAAGGAACATAATAACTAATAAAGAAAAATCTGTCATGATAAATATAGATATTGTCTAGAGTATCTGTAAGTACTGTTTATGTTAAGAGTTACTTTTATATTTAGTCATGTGTTCTTCAGTGCGTTTGTTTAGTATTTGAATGTATATATCTTACTGGTATATATTACTTATTTTCTGATAAAATAATTATTCGTTATTATATGCTCGTCATATTCTGTCAAATAAATTGTATTTTTTCAAGTAAGTGTAAATGTTGTCAATATATTGGCTGCCGTGGGAGAGTAGGTCTGTCATGTTGTCCGGTAAGTCATAGTTCCCTATAAATTTGCGTAAAAACCTCTTCTTTTTTAATGAAGTATTTCTCTCTTTGCCATTTATATTTATAAGTCATTATTAATAAATTTGAATTTATTTTCCTAATTGTGTGATCCCAATTTTTTTGCTATAGGCCTGATGAAGACTCGAAAATTAGGTTTCTTTCAACGATTATGTCCGAACGCCAATCATATTCGTCTGTGTTAACCGCCACAGTTAACAGTGACTTCTGTGTTTTGTTATTTTTTTTCTGTATATGCAAACCACCAAAGGATTGAAGATCCCATTATCGGCATTGCAACTTCAGTTAAGCAGTTATACTAAATCACTGTATTCATTTTTGCACTCTCTTTCAAAATATAAGCCAGTAAATTCATGTCTTTCTATTTCGATGGAATTATAATTGTCAATTCGAATGACCAATAATCTAGTTTCTACGATTCAAAATTTACAAAAAGATTTTATATGAAATCCGGCGGGAAAAAGGTGGAATAGGCGCCCTCTCCAACCGAGAGGAGGGTGGTATCAGAGTTATCTTATCATAAACAGAGATTATTCAACTTGACCCACTGCGTGTGACTGGTTATGTATACGCCAATTTTAATAGTCTATTATTACAATATAATCCCGTAAATATTTTGTATTTAGTGTGCATATACGTACATATATATATGTACAATGTACATATATAAATGTTCACGTGGAAAGGTGGAAAAAAGAATTATTTCTAACGTTTGTCAATGTAAATGTGTGTGTATTTCTGCGTGTGTATATATATATATATATATATATATATATATATACATATATATATATGTGTAAATGTGTTTGTGTGTGTATATATATATATATATATATATATATATATGTTCACGTAAGTTGGAAAAAAGAATTAGTTCTAACGTTTGTCAATGTAAATGTGTGTGTATTTATGCGTGTGTATATATATATATATATATATATATATATATATATATATATATATATATATATGTATATGATGATTAGATAGTTAGCCGTCGAGGTGATAAGTAAAGATGGAATGGTTGGGATTCGGCTTAAGAAACCTTAATACAATTTTTGTTAAAAAAGTCTAGATTTAGGACGTTTCGGCTACTCATTGGTAGCCTTCGTCAGCTAAAATGACAAGAAAAACAGAAATTAATACAGAAAAAAATTTATAATTGAGATAAGTAACAGAACTATAAATACACTTAACTTATTATAAAAGAACAATTTGGTCTTAAATTCTTAGAATTTAAATCAAACTTAAAGAATTTAAACTTAAATCAAAAGAAACATAACAAAAAAAGAAGAAGAAGAAAAAAAAGAAGAAAAATAGCCTTTTTTCTTCTTATATATATATATATACATATATATATATATATATATATATATATATATATATATATATATATACATATATATATACATATATATATATATACATATACATATATATATATATATATATATGCACATTAAATACAAAATATTTACTTTATTATATTGGAATAATGGGGGCGAGGTTAGCTCAGTGGTAGAGGCCTGGACTAATAAAAGCTGGAGGACCTGAGTTCAAATCCCGAGCAAGCGCTAAGGACATTTTCTCCTAGTGTCATCGTTCATGGATTGAATTCGGCCTCCCTGACCGTCCCTAGGCCAACCCAGCCTTTAATTAATTTAATAATGGGTACCGGGGTCTACCGTTGTCTAGTGGCTAGCGCGCTAGATTCATAAGCGGGAGATGGTGGGTTCAATCCCCACCTGCGCCAGAAATTTTCTCATCTCAGGGCTCGCTGAAAAAAAAAAAAAAAATCAGTCCCGTAAGAGGCCACGATTTTCCCCTTGGCCAAGGGGAAAATCAGGCGGCCGGAGCATAGTACTGACCATACTATCTCCCTAGTTTGCCGTATGGTCATGAATCATTAATCAGATACCTCAATAGTATGTGCCCCTCAGGGCCCTCGTGGCCTGTTACAGGACTGATTTTTTTTATTTTTATATTGGAATAATAGACTATTAAAATTGCCATATACACAACCTTAAGTTTATGAATTTTTAATTATATACTGTTATCCTCAAGTTTACACATTCTTAATTATACACTGTCACTTGGAGGTAGTTATAAGTTTATGGTAGTTATGATTTAAAGTTATTTTTAGTTTCTATCTTTATTTAGTCAAACCTCAAGGTTATACATTTTTAATTATGCACTGTTAGCGTAACTGATGTTTGAGTCTAATAATATTATTGCGGACATTTTCTGGGATGACGAATTTTGTTCACCTTCTTGAATATATATATATATATATATATATATATATATATATATATATATATACATAAACTTATTGAGTTTATCGTGAAGTCCACATGTTTCCTTTATTCTAATTCAGAATGCATATCCATATTTCTTAAACATGTATATTACTTTGTTTATTTGGAGATCTTTTCTATAAACATAGACTTGATGAAGGGATTTTCATTATTACGTCGTTCACAAAATGAATGGAAAGTAGCTTTCCGCTTTTCCTGCGGTCGGATTTGCATGTGATACGACTCTCCCCCAGAGCACCGGTGAGCCTATACTGTTTGCCTCAGCGGGGAGAGGAAGGCGGGGTAGGCTAAGATAATTGTATCGGATTACAGGACCGGCGTGGGAGAGGCAGACATATGTATTGTGAGAGAAGACTGTGTAAACATAGGGACCACCCAGCGGTCCCGCTCTCTATTTGTCTAAATATAGCAAAACACAGGCACCACAAACAGGAGGCTCGTTGAATCAACACAGCTCAGGTAGTGCGGTGCTTTTCCAGTGACGCCTTCGACGGTGAGCTCAGTTGCTTTTTAACAATCCGGAGAGGAATTGAATGAGAATCAAAGATTAGAAAACTGACGAGGTTTGAACCTCGAAGTATTGTCAATATCCACTTAGGTAAAAAAAAAAAAAAAAAAAAAAAAAAAAAACAACAGAGAAAAAGAAAAAAGAACTTTATTTCAATCAGCAATTATAGCAAGAATTACAACTATTACTACGAACATGTTAATAAAATTATTTGTACAAATGTTAAAAGAAAAAAATGAAAATAATTCTAGGGATCGAAGGCCACATCCAGTTACTTTCAAGTATCTGTACTGATTTTAAACAGTGATTTTTATTAATGTATTTCTATCATATGTTTTTTATTGAACAGCGAATTAACCTCTTTTTGTGAATACAGTGATCTATTTAACGTATGAGTCTTTTTAAATTAGGTTGAAGTATTCCTGACAAAAAGATGGAATTTGAGTTCTTAGAAGAAACTGGAATATTCTATCGAAATTATCTTGTTCAGAAAAAAAGTAAACATGGTATGTTACAAGAGAAGCTGTAGACGATCCATAGCTATTTTTTTCCGAAAAAAATCAATTTTCTGGCAAACAATGTTTTATTAGATTTTATTATTATTAGATTTTAAAATCAAAAGTATTAAGAGAATTGTACTAGCAGAACAACTGGCCAATCTTCAAAACGTTAGTTTTCGGCGATTTGTCTCATTCCGGGAACAGTATACGGAAACACGGAGGCCATAGATCAAATTTTAACTCACGCTAATAACGTATAACCGACATGCATACGTGACTTGTTAGCGTGACGGAGCTGTGTAAAAAAAAAAAAAATGTCGGATTTCTTATTCCTGATAAGGGAACTAAATATGTCATTAATGTTATCAAAATAAAAAAAAGAAGAGTAATCACACGTCTATCATTTTCGCAATGATTGCTATTGGTGTAACATCGTAATATAATTTTAGGGCTTTAATTAATTAAATGAAAGACTTATTTTTTTTTGTACTCCCAAATAATAATATAATATGCCTCTCCGAAGTGCGGGCCCAGGTTGTAGATGCGGAATTTCGTTAGGGAAACTTTTAATGAGTGGGGTTCAATCTCATTGGTATTGGTCAACTAGTATGGTTAGTTGGTTGTTTGGTTTAGATTTTTAGGGGTCGTGAATAATATAATTCCTGTCATAATGTATACGTGTTCTTTTTCCACTCATTATCTATTGATACATTTTTTTCATAAATTATGTAAACAGAGCGTATCGCAAGTAAATGACAATACTCAAGGGGGTGAAACTAGACCAATAATGTAGTTAAACCCTGCCAACCGCATGTTTGTATCTGTTATTTTTTCAGACCTGTTCTAAAGATTATTTAGTAAAAAAAAAAGCTTGTTTTTCCCAGAAAAGCTCCAAGTTTCGCTGCTGTGAAAATTATTTTTCAAGGTTATCTTAATTTTTTTAAATCAGAATTAAATTGTCTTTAAGGGTATAGCATTTTCCATATTCACAAGTATCTTTTTCAAACCGCAATACCTGTTCCAAAAGTTGATAATAATAAAAAATTCTAGTTAACGACAAATGTTCAAAAATTACTACTTTTTTTTTTTTTTTTTTTTTTTTTTTTTTTTTTTTTTTTTTTTTTTTTCTTACGGCACTTCAACATCGAGGCCATTAACGAAAAATCACTACTCTTCCAAAAAATATTATGCAAACAGCTGTATGTTATAGAAGTTGTAAAATTGAATTAGCTTTCCAAGGGTATACTCGGAACCAGAGTTGGGCAAACGTTAGCGCGCGCTAAAAGCTGATACCTCTCCGCTAATTTAGCGAAACTGTAGAAAGCCAGCGCTAATAATTAGCGGTTAGCGGCGGCAGTGCGCTAACCGCTAATCTATTTATGAAATATCGTAATTGCTAATAGCTTAAGCTATAGTTACAAGTTGTAATAGCTTAAGCTATTAGCAATTACGATATTTCATAAATAGATTAGCGGTTAGCGCACTGCCGCCGCTAACCGCTAATTATTAGCGCTGGCTTTCTATAGTTTCGCTAAATTAGCGGAGAGGTATCAGATTTTAGCGCGCGCTAACGTTTGCCCAACTCTGCTCGGAACTATGATAATGTCTGAATTTTATAACGTAATTGAAAATTAGATGGAAAAAGAACTGATAAATACAAGTAATATCACGATTATTTTTGTGATCTTATCAGAAATAAATAACAATTATTCTTGATGAAATTGATCTTTTATGATTTCAGTAAGTCTTACATTGAAATTGGATAAAAAAAAAACTTACTTCGAAAAATGTATATTTGGAAATTGGGTAATTAGGATTTTCAAACAGGTCTTTTGTTAATTCGTCTAACTGTTAAATAGTCTAGGTTAAATAACCCATGTTGGTTACATTAATTACTAAACGTTCCCCATTGTTCGCTCATCATCCTTTGACATTAATTAAGAAGCCCGCCAACGAGCTAGCCAAAACATACGCTAACGTATTCTTTTTAGCCAATTCCCAACTAAACCTTCCTTAGATCTCCTCTCGCCGAAAGATCAACAAATTCGTGTGCGATCTCATCCCGACAGAGAGCCGACCCTCTAGATATCGAGCGATAAATATTTTGGTGTGTGAAAGGTGGTTGAAGTCTAAAAAGAGCTCGCAGCCTCATTGACTGATGGCCACCCTATACACACATCTAAAATTGGAATATTGTTTATAGAGTTAGGTGCGACGGAAAATAGAAGCACTTTAGTTCTGTCTCCCCCTCCCCCCACCTACCTCATCCCTCCCCATCCCTTCCTACAATACCATCCTAGCCTTCAAATTATTCTCAATCCCGTAAAATTCTTCTTTTTATCGAACCACTTTCGGCCGAATCTTTGTTCGGCCAGATCAATAGTAATAGCGGGAACGAGAGAGATAACTATAGACAAAGCAAGAAGTGCTGATAAGAGTGTAGGACACAAATCACCGCCTCTGCTCAACAAATTACCAATGAAAGGAATTTAATTAAAATCAAAATTAGAAATAATTAAATGGGTTACGGTAGTAACAAAATATTTGGAGACAGTATGTATCACGCAAACAGACATTTCAGTCAAAAACGTTTTGATTAAAAATATAGTGGAGGAGCTTGATTTGATAACAGAAAAAGAGATTATTTGGGAAGAAGAAAATTATGGATACGAAGAAAATCAGCGTTATTTGTACTCAGCGTGGTCTCAAACAGCCGATGTGTTTCCCCCCCCCTTTTTATGTCATTAACGCCATTCCTTTATGAAGCGAATAATCTGTGACAGTTGTAATCATCAAAGATTATTCGCTGACATATACATACATACATTTCCATTAATAAGCAGTATAATATAACATGTGTCTGTTATTGCCAATAATGATTTTCAAATGAATCTAGCCAGGATCCTCTTCAATCAGCAATTTCGGATTATATTGATTTTAAAGTGGCTTTAGATATTGGCGGACTAATTAAATTTTAGTTCCGCTGATTAGTTCTGCGGCCTCCAAAAAGTCTTTCTATTTGTTTGGGGTAATCGGCTAATATTTAATCGATGCACTCTGACAGCTGATGTTGTTCTTTTAAATGGCCATAAGCCCTGCAATTTGTCAAAATATACTTCACTGCGAGTTGCACATTGCACGAGCTGCACATTGGAGGTGCATTCTTTGAAATGAGGAATTAGTGTGTGAGGTTTGTGTGACCTATTCTTAACCGGGTTAACACCACTTCTTTTCTTCTTGTCTCTTGGATTAATGTTTTCCATGGCTTAAAACTTCTTTTAATCTCGCGGTTTGTTGTCCCTCACTCCTTCCCAGTCTGCTTCCCACGCACTTCAGACAATGGCCCGTGAATGTGTAATCAAATCATTCCTTTTTTTTAAGGGTGGTAACCTATAGATAACCCGTCCTAAAATTCGTAGTTAATAATAAATGGGCGTTAAAATTTAAATAAAAATAAAATCATTCATTGGACTTAATGGAGCGGTTATTAAGTTAGGGAGGGGCCCATTTGTGAATAACTGTTGTATATATATATATATATATATATATATATATATATATATATGTGTGTGTGTGTATACATTTCAGGTATTCATTAATGGATTCTTCCTAACCTTAAGTCGGAAATAGATGGAATGCATTCGCAATGGTTATTTGGGAGTCTGTTAAGAATATGTTATATATTATTTGAACAATCCTGATATGACCTATCGACTTTTTCATCTGACGGTACGAATTATAAGAACATGCTACCTCACGGTTAATTTTTTATTTTTTTTTCATTGGGGTTACTGTTGAAGAAAACTGCGTATGAAAACGTAGAAACATCCATTAACGATTTTCTTAATTCTTTTAAACGAATTATGAACACATGGTGTCCTTGTATTCAATAACTCTCTACCTATTTTCCTCTTTTAATAACGTAGAACTAGAAAGAGGATTAAGTTAATCATTTGAATTGTTATAAATCAAGTTTTGTATTTATGTATCAAGTATTTCGATATATTTATCGTGGAAAAATATTCAAACTATAGTTTTATGTTGAGGATTGAGGAGAAGGAGAATCGATGACATTCGTCGGTGATGTGCTGAGGGCAAGCTTTTATCAGGACTTATGAAGAAGACGAGCGGCAAACGCTGTTTATTTGCCTGAAATTTGGAGTAGAA
This sequence comes from Gonocerus acuteangulatus, assembly GCA_946811695.1. NCBI lineage: Eukaryota > Metazoa > Arthropoda > Insecta > Hemiptera > Coreidae > Gonocerus > Gonocerus acuteangulatus. Next base: position 7,493,111 of record OX328132.1, on the reverse strand, counting down.
CAGTGTTCCGGTTATAGAATTTCAAGACCATGGAAGAGAACGGGCGAATCACGAAATTAGGATGTTGGGAAATCGAAGTCAAAGTTCTGAAAGTTTTAGGTTTAAAGCATAGGTTTACTCTATGGAATGTTGATTAATAAAACTTAAAAAGTATGTAATTGAAATTCAATGTATTAATTTTAATTTATACGAGTGATTTATGTGTGAAATCGGATATTGAATTTTTCATAGATGATGGTGCTAGTCACTTAATCTTGAAACTGTGAGTGAACTTAAAGCGAACCAGAAAAACAAGGCGAAGCGTCGTGTTAACTACATCTAGGCGAAGATGTAGTTAACTACATCTTCCTGATTTAGAAAATAGAATAAAATGAAATAGATTTTTCAGATTCGCCCTTTCTCTTCCTAGGTCCTGATATAGTCACGAGATGTTTCCTTTGAAACACATGAAGTACGTATGATTTTTTCACGTTTACTCTGTTGTATGTAAATGCAGGGTGTCCAGATTTTAAGGCAATTAGGGGATCGAATCATTGATGAAGTGCACCAAATATCTAAGATGTAATGATCTCGTTTCTGCAACATTTAATAACTAAACTAAATAGATGACAGCATAAAAAAATGTTAATAAATAAAATGACCCAGTCTCGTGTAGTATATTAAACATTAACTTAAATACCCGTCCATTAAGCACTCTTCTATTTGGGAATCGGTGTGCAAACACTCGCACCGCTTCTAAAGCATTACCGTTGCAGAATCCGTTCACGAAAATATGCAGAGCAGAAATCAGCATCAAGAAATTGAAAATTGAATTTTTTGGTTTCTTGAAATAAGTCGCAATGACAGTTTTTCCCACTGAAAATTTAAATAATTATGTACAAAAATGAAAACTTGTTTCGTTTGTTTTTTTTTTTACGATTTTCTCCAAAACGAAGCAAAAGCGAGCAAACCTCTAAAGGTCTTTCTGTCTTAGTTTTTTGTCCCCTACAAACTCCTGAAGTTTTGACATTTAAAATCGTATATACATTTATACAGACATTTTAGGACATTATAGGATAGCCTTTGTACAGTTTAGTTTGTATTGCAAGTATCTCTTCATTCTCTGCTAAGCGAGGCACAAAATTTAGGTATATCTATTAATCAGTTTTACTAGTGTTTTAAGTCACTTGGTATATCCTAAATAATAGTATTATAAAAATTTAAAAAAAAAAAAAAAAAAAAAAAAAAAAATAGAGCAGCCCAAGCTGGTTGCCTGCTGTTTTACGATAATTCGAAAAAAATAAATAATCCCCATCGGTAGAGAGTGGTATCGAAGGGGGGAGGAACCAGTTTCTCGCAGGCGATGGTTGGGTATCAATGATAGGGCGAGTACAGAACCGGGGGTATTGTACCGTTTCTGCTGCATTCCTAAGCCTTCTTTCACTCGAGTCGTATAGAGCACCACGTAAACGCGTCTAGGATTTCGCTAATGGGAAATTTGATAAATTTAATATACATGTTCATATTTCTTGGCACATTTTAGTCCCGTAGTGAATTGACACGCATAGGGACAGTGCCAGACAACTTATGTAATATGTTAGACAACTTATTGTAATCAACAACGGGCTTGATGGATTATGATTTTTAATTATCATTTAAGGCGAATCGACTGCTGAGATCATTATCACGTTGGGTGATACAAAAATCGTTTTTACAAGTGCAGTTCTAACAATGTGAAATATCATTACCAGTAGAATGAGAGGCCCCTTAGAAACATCGAAAAATAAGAATGACAAAAACATACGAGGCATACATATATATTTATTTTTAATCCAATTTACCAAGTCAAAAATAAGAATGATATCGTACTTTATTGGCAGATAATATCGTGCTGGATTTCGGCAGGCTCAATTCTGAGTTTTTTGCTGTTGAGGTCCGTGCATTATACAGATATATAAGCCACGTGATGTCAACGTTTTTCCAATAAATCAATCCAAAATTTGCAGGATATACGTGGGGTTGAAATGGGCGTATAATAACTTATGAACCGTCTTAAAACATTCACAGATAAATAGGTTGAATTGCATACTTCTGTTGATTTATTTATTCTACTGGTATACAGTATCAACAGAAGTCCTTAACGGTTTGTTCGGCTCTATAAGATAAGTGTTTTAGCTCCTGAAGACCCAATCTAATATGAAGGAAAGTTCTAAAATAATATTTTGCAACCGTTTTAATCCTTTTTACTGGTGGAAAGCTTTCAATCGTTAGCCAATTGACATTATGATAATGAAGTTTCAAAAAAATTGAGTAAATTTCAATACCATGTTAAGGACTAAGGTAAATTCATAAAGCAACAGTACTTTATTACCTGACGTAATCCCGCTTGCAGTAGGTCTTCCCTTCCCTCACGAAACAGGTGCATGTCTCGTCAAGGAATTGGTGGCACTCGGCACACTTGAGGCATGCCGCGTGCCACTCAAGGTCCGGTGCCACCCTCAGGATGTACTGGTCGTGGATCTGGGAGCCGCAGCCAACGCAGAGGGAGAGCCGTCGCTTTTCTGGAAAAAAAAGGAAGGGAATGCTGATTCACCAAATATTCTTACAAATAGATTTGACCGACACTGGACAATTGAAAACTATCCAGTATGGTAAGTATGTTTGGAATATATGTCCTTACGTTTATTTTATTATATTATAACTCCGTTTTGTTTAAAGACTGCTCTACTAGCAGTGGTATTCCAGTTAGGCATGTGTGATGACTGAAATACTAAGAAATAAGCTTCGATTAGTTTGGGGTTCAAAGTTTGAGACCAGTGGCAAAAAAATCTGTACGATCATAAACAAGATGACGTATGTGGTCCCCCAAGTTTAGACATCACAAATGTGTGTATATCAGGGTATTTCTTGGTGTAAAAACAGAATCTGATAATCTTTGACAAACGGAGAGAGCAATGATTAAGGGTTTGAACGTGGTTAGTTCGTTTCATCATGCGCTTTTATGTGGTTTTTATGGGTTTTTTTCGTCGTAAAGTGTTTTTAAAAATATGACTATGTAGCAAGTAGGTAGGTACGCCTGCAATACGTTAAGGCAGATCATACAATGACTGTAGATAATCGGAAATTTCTTCTGGATTTCTATTGAACATAAATACTTTTGCGCAATGTTCTAGGCAATTTCAATGATTACGATATTGATTTAAGCATTTTGGACTTGGTTTTGGAAAACAGCATTGCAAGTTCATCAAATAAATAAGTAGAAACCACACTCTACTTATAAAACTTTAGAGTTTATGTTTATATTCGTGTCACCAAATATTATTTTCATTCACGAGATACATATTCATTGATGTATTTAAAGAAACAAGCCCCAATAAAATTTTCGTATACTAAAATTGAACTGGAATTTTTGGAAGCACAGTGTTTTATTTTTTAATGAAAACTTCAATTGTTAACATTAAAAATAAAGAATAAAATTATATTAAAAGTAACACTTATTGCTGTTTTTATTTGAATAAATTAATAAAGATCGCAAATCTCCTCCAGAAACAACGATACTACTCAAGACTATAGATCTTAAAATATTTATTGTGGCTAATGACCTTTAAGCAGAGCTAATGACCTTGATTGAAAAATAGTTTATTATTTAATGAAATATAAACTTTATTCAACCAGCATATATTACGGGAAAGATTAAAATAGTGGTATTTTTGCGATGACCACATCCAGTTACATTTAGTAGTGATTGCAGTGATTTTAAATACTTATTTTGATTACTATATTTATATCATATGGTTTCTAACTAACCCTTAGATAACCTGTATTATTATGAAATGGCCTAAATGAAAACAATATATTTCAGCAAGGAATATTTATTTATAAAAAGGTTAATATTATAAAAACTCCCCAAAAAAAAGACAAATAATTATTTACTAGCTGGCATAAATGATACAATGTATTCTATAATTTTCTTGGACAAATCTTCATTCTTATTTCTTTGTCTCGAAATGAATTCACATTTGTGTTCTGATTTCCAACTGTACAAAAAGTAAATCTCACTATTTACTATTTACACTATCGACAGGATGTCAATGAAATCTCACTATTTACTATTTACACTATTGACAGGACGTCAATGAAATCTCACTATTTTCTAAAAATGTTCCTTCTCTTATAACATACCCATCTTTAATTTTTTTCTGAACAAGATAATTTCATTTCATCTCTATTGGAACCAGAGTTGGGCATAATTTTATTTATAAATAAAAATACGAATTTATTCGTACTTCATATATTTGTGAATACGAATATAAATAAATTCTTATTCATAAGTGTGAATACGAATTTATTTTTATTCATATATATTAAATATAAAAATACAAATAAAATTTTATTCGCAAATTTTTCTGCGAATAAAAATAAATTCACAGAAAAAATTGTAAATAATCACAAAATATGTGAATATTTACAAAAAATCAAGTGATTACAAAAAAAATTACATTAAAATATACGAATAAAAATTTATTCACATTATAATTTGTGAATAAAAATTTATTCACAATAAAATTCTCAAATAAATTAGGAATTTATTCGTATTAAGATGATGTTACGAAAGTTATTGAAAGTGATTTTTTTTTTTTTTTTAAAGGCGTTTAACGTCTAGGTTATTAGCGCCTAGATTTTTTGTTTAAGTACCTCCGTAAAAAAAAAAAAAAAAAAAAAAAAAAATCGGCACCTTCAATAACTTTCGTAATATCATTTTAATACGAATAAATCCATAATTTATTTGCGAATTTTATTGTGAATAAATTTTTATTCACAAATTATAATGTGAATAAATTTGTATTCACAAATTATAATGTGAATAAATTTTTATTCGTATATTTTAATGTGATTTTTTTTGTAATCACTTGATTTTTTGTCAATATTCACATTTTTTGTGATTATTTACAATTTTTTCTGTGAATTTATTTTTATTCGCAGAAAAATTTGCGAATAAAATTTTATTTGTATTTTTATATTTAATATATGTGAATAAAAATAAATTCGTATTCACACTTATGAATAAGAATTTATTTATATTCGTATTCACAAATATATAAAGTACGAATTTATTTATATTCGTATTCACAAATATATGAAGTACGAATAAATTCGTATTTTTATTTATAAATAAAATTATGCCCAACTCTGATTGGAACATACCGAATACCTCGAGCTAATTTCAAAAGACCCATTTTTTAATATTACTGTGTTCATAAATAGAGGTTAATTCGCTGTTCAATAAAAATCATATGATTAAAATTACTGTTCTCCGTGGTCTGAAAATCGTAATTTAAAAAAAAAAACAATAAGAAAATTTAGCCACGAATGTGTATAGCTCGTAGAGCGGAGGCGATTACATAACACCCATTATTGTTACAAAACTTGAACCACTGCCAGAAACAACAGACCGCAGAATATTTGGACTCTTCAGGCATACTATTAAAAGCATCTCAGCTGAGAGAATGTTAGAACCCAAGTACGAGCATACAAAAATGACTCGATAACGTTAAATAGATGTTTTCAAATAATTAGTAGTAGCTCTCAATTAATGCGCTGACATTTAAATAAATAAGGCGTTGCGGATACGAAGGGCGAACTAAACATCCGGTCAAATTTTTTTCCCCGCCATCCGAGTCTCGATGTTTCAGTGAATCTAGTGGGTATTTTTCATGTTGTGTTCGCCCTTCTTTCCCTCTCGAAATACAAAGAGAATGAAAAAAAGCTGGCTAGAAACTGCCACAGGAAGACGGATACGAAAGGCGAACTCAACACTCCACTACCGGTCCGCAGGATAATGATATAAATAAAATACTCTTGAAAGCGTAAATTCCTTGTCAATTATTATATAATTTGAACAATGAGACATCCCAGAAGGAAGAAATGTTTTGAATATACTCTAGTGGAGTTCGCACTTATGGTAAAAATATTCGAACGTATTTTCCTGAAAACTTTCTTTATTTGAGTTCGCCCTTCGTATCCGTAACGCCTCAAATGGAAATCAGTTCTTCATTTAGTGACATATCAATTAAATTTATGATTTTTAGTAACTTCTATAACGACAGTAATAACTTCAACTGGCTATATTTCTTGCTGTGTTCCTATTACTTTACACATAAGAACATTAGGAGTAGTGGTTTACTTAAAATATTAAATTAATATGCTGTCCAAAGGCATCATTCAATTTTTAATGCCACAGGTGACTGAAGTTGTATTTTAAAGATTAATTGAGAGTCTTAATAAATATAACATGGCAAAAAAAAAAAAAAATAAAACTTTTCATATTTTTGCCAACAGGTGCCTTGTTAAGGAATGTATATATTTTACGCAGCCTCTGCGGAAGATGAGTGCGCATGCTAAAAGTAAATCATGATATTTTGCGAATCGTACAACAAACTAAGAGCAGCTTCAGCGATTGACTAGCTCAACCAAGCTTATTTGTGACTTTCCGAAATACGCAAAGCAACTATTTCCCCATCCACTACTGATGTGGATACATGTCCATTGCACTGCAACCATCTCTACATTCTCTCCCTGGACCGACAGAGTGCCAGTGTGACGGGCTTATGGCGAGGATGCTAAAATCCCGGGACTGTTGTTTTTCATTATTAAGCAGCCCTGCAATAATCCCCGGAGCACTCACTGTTGAGTTTTTAGATTAGTGCTGGCGGGCATTGTCGCCGTGCTAGCTCCCCTCTCTCCCGATGTCCTCATGCATATATGCATCCGACGTGGGGATGTAGGGATGACGGTGGATAATGTGATTGTACCATTACATCGGCAGATTCAGCAGTTCCAAGAGAATACTGTAATTCTACAGATTCGGGAATAGTTACACCATCTCTCTCAAAATAGGATAAAATTTCCGTAATACCGTTCAGGTCATATCTGAAGAATCTACTCGATGCTGGTTAAATCCTAATATACCTAAGACGTTAAAATACTTGGTGTAGGTGTCAATGGTAGAATCAAATATTTTTAAGGAGACTTTTTGTTCTCATTTCTACTATATTTAAGGTAAATAAGTATATTCAATTTTTCCGTCGATCATAAAAAAAAAAAAAATCAATTTTTATTATTTGCTATGACTTTATTTTACATCCGCCTTACATGTTCCGTGGTATCCGTGCCTGCACTTCAGGGCCAACCTAAATAATTTTTAATATTAATTATGTTAAAGATATAAAACGTTCGCTCTTGTTATAACAGGTTATACTATTGAAATATTATTATGTTATGCCAAATTTTTAGCAAGGGACCTAACTGCCCGAAAACCAGTAAGGGCATTTCCACATCATCATGGGAGATATTTCAGCTAATGATTTATGCTGATGGCGTTTTTTAAGTAGATTTGAACTATTTCAGCTGTTGGGAGGTTCTTCAGCTGGTGGAATGTTTTTCAGCTGATGACAGATATTTTAGACGATGGCAGATATTTTAGCTCAAATGGTGGTCAATTTCTGCGTCATAATGTTGAGATACGTGTGCTGACTGAATGTTTTCTCGGATTGGTTATGAAGTACACGTAAAGACGACAATGAAAACCCGTGGTGGGTAGTAAAGGCATGGAAAGCTTATTTATTTGTTTTTTTTTACGTTATTCCTAACGTCGAGATTTATACTTAGACGATTTATTTATTTATATCTTATATTTTAGTTATAATTGCGAAATTAGACATCAGGTGTGTTAAGCTGTCAACTTGAATTGTAGGTTTTTGGTGATAATCTTGAACTCTAGAACAGTGATTATCTGTTATTCCTAGTTAATGACTTGGATAATTAAATACCCCTTGTTTGTCCGTGGGCAATACCCCCAATTTATCATGGCAAAACCAAAACCATTTTTTATTACAATGGACGAATCTCTTTCTGGATGATGGATTTTAGTTTTTTGGAATGTATCGATTTTACACACAGCTGATTGACGCTCTAATTAGTAGTAACCTCAGCTAGGACGTGGCCATGCTACTCGAAGGTTAGCCTTCTTTTTATTGCCTAAAGTTCTTCCTTAACTAATAAAAAATGATATCTAAGAGTGTTTATGTGAAGGAAAATTGTTTAAATGGGCCAAAATTTGGATTTCCCGAGTGAAGTCCCGATGCCGAGTGAGCGCGATGCTCATTTGAAGATCATTTTTAGAGCGAGCTTCGATTGGTCCCTTTTTAATTGGTAATTTTTCTTTCGTCCTCCTTCAATACATTTTAAAATTAAAACCCTTTTTTTTTATCTTCATTAGAAGAAAGTATGACAAAAATTAAATAGGAAAAGTATGAAAATCTCAGAACAATAATCTTTACAGTCGGTTTCTTAAAACCGATGAATTTTTTCGATTCATTGAATTATAACGATTTTATGATCGATTTTCAACGGATTTTTTAATAGAAAATTAATAATTTTTCCATAAAATTAATATTTTAAAATTTTAGTTTTTCATTCTAAATTAAAAATTGCCGCCTGCAGACTATTCCCCGTGAAAAAAGAGGGTTTCCGTCAGACACGCGGCAAAATAATCGAAACTAATTTTTTGGGGGTTCTTTAACATCCCATATAAAACGTTCGATAGGTATAAAGAATTGAAACTAATTTTTTGGGGGTTCTTTAACATCCCATATAAAACGTTCGACGGGTATAAAGAATTGAAGCTAATTTTTTGGGGGTTCTTTAACATCCCATATAAAACGTTCGATAGGCATAAAGAATTGAAACTAATTTTTGGGGGGTTCTTTAACATCCCATATAAAACGTTCGATAGGCATAAAGAATTGAAACTAATTTTTTGGGGGTTCTTTAACATCCCATATAAAACGTTCGATAGGCATAAAGAATTGAAACGATTTTTTTGGGGGTTCTTTAACATCCCATATAAAACGTTCGATAGGTATAAAGAATTGAAGCTAATTTTTGGGGGGTTCTTTAACATCCCATATAAAACGTTCGATAGGTATAAAGAATTGAAACTAATTTTTTGGGGGTTCTTTAACATCCCATATAAAACGTTCGTTAGGTATAAAGCATTGAAACTAATTTTTTGGGGGTTCTTTAACATCCCATATAAAACGATCGATAGGTATAAAGAATTGAAAAATACTGATCTATTTTTTATTTCTAAATTCAAGAAAAATACTTTGATTTTGATCGCACAAGGTGCTATTACCCCTTAATTTGTTCAGTTTTATAGTTCCCGAAGAGGCAGGTAAGGTGTGAAGCTTGTAGAGCTTATATAAAATAAATTGAATTGACTTTGTTAATTTTATTTTATTGAACTTCCGCCTGAAAAATATTACATTAAGGAAGGTTGGAAGAGAAGGCATATAAAGTATAAAGAAAATAAAATATGAAGTATGCATAAGCAGTATTCTAAACTGATTCAATTTCTAAGAAGTATTATTATTATTATTATGATACGCTCTGATGCTTTTCTACCACACTTCATGGATGTGTCTACACAACAAGCACATGTCAATACTGCTCGAGAAGGCGGATAATGTGATTGCCCGATTACTTTGCCCTTATTCAGATTTTTATTCAATGCCGAAACATGGAATATTGATCTGAGCTATTGCCTTTATTCAGAAGGTAAAAACCCTGCGCATATTGATGATATATAGTTATGAGAAGCAATCACGTAAAAGCATTATAGATCATTCGAGTTCTCCACAAAGAACAGTTACAAATAACAAATAACTATATATATATATATATATATATATATATATATATATATATATATATATATATATATATTCGTGGGGGAGAGGTTAGCTCAGTGATAGAGCACTGGACTAATAAGCTGGAGGCCTGAATTCAATTCCCGAGCAAGCACTAAAGATTTTTTCTTCTAGTGTCTTCGTTCATGGGTTGAATTCGGCCTCCCTGTCCCTAGGCCAACCCAGCCTTTAAATTTATCAATGGGTACCTTGGGTGCTAATGATTCTAGCAGTCGAAGCAGCCAAGGGGAAAATCAGGCGGCCGGAGCATAGTACTGACCATACTATCTCCTTAGTGTGCCGTATGGTCATGAATCAGATACCTCTATAGTATCTGCCTCAGGGCCCTCGTGGCCTGTTACGGGACTGAATATATATATATGGCCATGCTACACCTAATTTATATTAAACAGCTGTTACCCGGCTCATTAATGTGCTCATAGGTAGTTAAAAAAAGAAAAATAATAAATTAGAAACGAAATAAGTAATATTAAAATCTAATAACGCAAATAAAGTTGAAGAATAGAACAGAAATCTTCCTACAGGACGACTCGAACTTGGAACCTTGTAGCTATCGGCTATCTGACATGAGAAAGTAGCAGTAGAGTGGATAGCACATTTAGCTTTGGACTTCACTTGTCAAACACCTTACAATATGCCACAGATGATAGAATGATATTCCGTTCTTGGTCAATATCTCATTTGTCAAAGGTGACGATTTCTGACTATTCCCTCTTCTGTAACAGATCGGGTTTACAGTTTCGAACTCGTGACCTCCAAACTGTGAGCCCTAGACGGTTTTGACCTAGCCTACGATACTCCCCGGATCAAGACATTCCTGTGGACCAAATGTGGTCAAAAAATAAGAAACAGACAAACAGCTGAATTTTATATATAAATTTGTATCATTACTTATCTATGGTCTCTATGTTACATTATTAGCATTTCAACACTTCCAAAAAGTATTACGTTGTCTATTTCATTAGTCGCTTTAATTTCTTTAGGTAAATAGAATAAAATTCCGATATTTACTCCTTTTTTTACGGCCCATTAGCACCTCAGACTCTAAATGTTTTCGCTAGATTTTATGTTTATATACACTGGTTTAACCCTTATCTGTTAATAAAAAGAACTCATCATTTCGGGGGTAGTTAAACAATGAGGAGTTTTTCAGTGCCCAACTGAGTACCAAAATTTATTCATAAAAAGATTCTTTGAGTTTAGCGTGAATTGAGGAGAATGTATGTATGGCAAGTGCACTGGCTCGTCCCTTAACAACATAAGACCTCTCAAAAACTCCCTTAAATCATCTGATTTAGGGCAGTTGGCATCAACGATCGTACAGTTTAGGTTTTTCATTTTTGCAATGCCTTTGGGAAACACCTACAGATAACGCATCTGCTTAGAGATGTCCATCTTTCCAAATGATGGGTTTATCCTTATACACATCTGCGGTGAAATATACCAACTCGGAAGAGCAAACGATTTCATAGTAGATTATTACTTATTTATTTAATTTATTAATAAGTAATCTCTACTACGGCGATTTCACTCACTCGAGGTACCTGTATGCTCTGACGAACCAGTATTGTGATAAAAAACTTGGGTCTTTTTGCGAAGACCACATCCAGTTACTTTTGAAGTAGCAGTAGTGATTTATAACAGTTACTCGTACTCGCTGATAAGCTTACTGATTAGCTTATAGGTCCCTAGCTGGTTATCTACTACTTCTTGACTCGTTATCTACGGTTATAATTCATATTAGATAACGGCAAGCAATATTTATTAATAAAAAGGTTAATATGATCAAAATCAATTCTCTCAACTATTAAATAAGTTATTAAGCATTAAAGTTGACTGTTTTGCAGGTTATGAAGGATAACAAACATTGTTATTTGTAAACAAACATATTTTATTCCTTTTCTCTCTCTCTTTTTTGGACATTTTACATTTATTAAGCATTACATGCTATGCGTTTCCGCTCGCTCCGCTCGCTCAAGAAGATATCTAAACCCTAGTCAATCCAACTCGCAATTAATAGAATTATATTAATTGTAGCGACTCTAGTCTATCCAACTCGCTAAAATTAATAGGATTCCATTAATTTTTCCCAGTAAGAAACCAATCCCTTTTACTTTGTCAGGAACATCGCGAACTAATTGTAAGAGACTCATTTTTCTCACTAACATAAGCAGAGCTTTTTCATAAACAAAAGCTAATTCACTGTTGAAGGTTACTTTACTCCCAACAAGAATGAATGCAATTGGTCATCGAAATCCTCCAATAGGAAGGCAAAGAAGTTATGTGCATGCGCTAAATCACTGATACAGTCACTACTGCTACTTCAAATGTAACTGGATGTGGTCTTCGCAAAAATACTCAAAAACTTAATTCACTTATTCCTGTAGACAGGGATACGGAAATTTCTGTAATATGCCTGAACGCCACTGGTTATTCGGTAGATTTCGTCAAACGAGATTGTAAAGCTTGGTGTGTTATGGAGATTGTTGTGTTTATGTACTTGCTGATGTCCCTTAACAATTCGTTCATGTCATGTGGAATATTTAGTTTGTGTCGTCTTCTGCATTCCGTAAATAGGTGTTTTACGGTAAAGTCTCTATTGCATATATCACAAGTTGGTTTGTTAAGTCCTGTGATGAGATATTCGTGTCTTAGTATTGTGTGACCAATTCGGAGTCGAGCACGTAAAATGTCTTCTCTTCAGTTGTCTCGAGTTGTAGTTCTGATTGTATGTAATTAAAGATTAGCTCCATCTGCATTCTAGTCTTCGATCTTCATGCTTCATGGGAGAGACTGCATTGTTCATTCTATCGAGCACAAGTCAAACAAAGGTCTACAAGATTCCTTGTTTTTATTTTGATTCTTTATGGGAGCGGAGAACGCTCGTGAAGGGGGGGGATAAAATGGCTAAATGGCCCTGCGAGGGAGAGGGAATTCTTATCAAAATGTCGGTGAAGGGCGGAGGAGGGGCCGGCTGGAGAGGATGTGGTCATTAGGAAGAGGGTCGGAGGGGGAGAGGAAAGGATGAGGGGGGGGGGAGGGAGCATCGTGAAAGGAGGGAGGGGGGATACCAGAGGGGAGAACCTTATAACCCTCCCAGATTCATCCTCACCAGTCCTAAGAAGACCTTATTCCACACTGATAGAGATTTTACATGAAGGTTCCGATCATGTTATTCCAACAACATTGGTGATCGTTAGAAAATAGATAATACACAGGATTTGCGTCATCTCAGAATGTGAGAATTCGTTGAATCCATCACCCAGAGGACGATTGCCAAAAGATTGGTTCTAAAGAGTGTAAACGAAAGGCAAAATATGGAACCTATTGGGGAAGACTGAGCGAAGCCAGATGGCACCCCAGGTTCACGTAGTAAGTCAGAAATTTTAAAAAGATTAAAATATAATTATTCATTTTTTCATCTTCTGTATCAAAATCATTGCTTAAGCATTCCGCTACATTACTAAAACGCTATATCGCACATTGACCTTTCAACTGACGAACGAATTAAGACGGGTTTGGGCGGCTTTCTTCCAAGCCTTTCGGAAGAACAATGTCAGTACTATTACCACGAGAAAATATTTAAAGTTAATGGTATGGCATTTATCTATTACAGTAGCTATAAAACATTGTATTCTTATTTTAAAATATATTTTTTATGACGTAGCCCCCTTAGCGGAAGATTTGCCTACGTTCTATTAGGAGTAAGGTGTACTTAGTTATTAGAATGTGAAACTAAAGAGCCATTTTTAATAAATTGACGATGTGGCTAATTTGGATTTTATTCATTGAACTTTTGCCTATTCAAGCTAAACGCTCATAAGAATATATAACAAGTGAACCTCTATCGGCATCAACCCAGGCTCTGAGGTATCAATAAAATCACTGATACGAGAAATTCGAAACAACACTCATATGTATTATCAGAAAATAAGAACTGGAGCTGTAACAAAATCACTGATCTAAGAATATGGCCAAGTCACGGGTCTCTATTACCATGAACTCCAGACCTGGTGCTGAACCAAAATCACAGATCTAAGAATATGGCCACGTCACGGGTCTCTATTACCATGAGCTCCAGACCTGGTGCTGAAACAAAATCACAGATCCACATAGCTACGTCAAGGATCAGTTTCTGGGAGTCGGACGTTTGCTCTCTCGCTCCCCCAAAAGATAATTTAATTGTACAATTTGGTAAAAAAAAAAAAATAATTGTCCGATTTAGATAATAAATCGGACCGGAACAAAATCAGCGAAATTCGCTTGAAAACAATTGTAGCACGTACGACTAATTTATAGGCTTCCTAATGTATGTGTAAAGGTAATTTGATATTTCTTATTTATTTAAATTCGTAATTTGACATAGGCAATGGAATTATACCATTTTAAAGACCCCATCTATATAAGGGTTTTCGAGACAGGAAAGGGTTTTCGAAAACTAGAAGCTTCGGTTTCGTTACTTGAAAACAACGGATGAGATTCAAAATTTTCCAGACATTTATTTAATCATGAATTCGTGGTTACCCTCCGAATTTAGGAAGAAAAGTCTTAGAAATGCTGTTAATATGCAATATTCGATAGATCTCTCTCAGTCAGAGAAATCGTTACGTGAAAGAGTTGGTTTCGTTTCTTTGACTGTGTTTGTCAATGATTTCCTCAGTTTTTAAATGGTAGTTTTTTTAATTGAATTAAGCAGTATTGATAATGATTTTTCAGTAAAACAAGGTAACTAAATGAGAAAAAGTTTGTAATAGAGCTTTTTTAAAGAAGTGGCAAAATTTGTATAGGAGAGCGTAATTTCCGGTTAGAGCTGGCCACTGTCAGTTTCCTGTGAATCGTGGCGCCTAAAATCTCACATTAATCTAAAATGTCTGTGGAGTAGGTTTTTCAATTTGTCACGGAATATCAAATCATAATAATAACTATTTTTACTTTAAGCTTTCCAAATGACACAGGGGATAAAAACTGAATTGAGCTAAGAGTCCGTCTAACGATTCAAGGGTGAGAGGCGACTGGATGGAAAGGATCACGGGAAAAGCCAAGCCTTTTTTTTCAATTAATAGACTAAACAAGAGAAAAATATTCAAATACTTACCCGTGGAGATGTAATAATACTCGTAATTCATGGTGTTGATGAAGATAAGCAACAGCAGCTACAACGTTACCCGAATACAGGTGTGTGAGGACTACTCTGTGGAGCGAGTGACGAGAAACAGCAGCTACAACTTTGCCCGAATACAGGTGTGTGAGGACTACTCTGTGGAACGAGTCACGAGAAACAGCAGCTACAACTTTACCCGAATACAGGTGTGTGAGGACTACTCTGTGGAGCGAGTCACGAGAAACAGCAGCTACAACTTTACCCGAATACAGCTGTGTGAGGACTAATCTGTGGAACGAGTCACGAGAAACAGCAGCTACAACTTTACCCGAATACAGCTGTGTGAGGACTACTCTGTGGAGCGAGTCACGAGAAACAGCAGCTACAACTTTACCCGAATACAGGTGTGTGAGGACTACTCTGTGGAGCGAGTCACGAGAAACAGCAGCTACAACTTTACCCGAATACAGGTGTGTGAGGACTACTCTGTGGAGCGAGTCACGAGAAACAAGCCCAGCCCAATTCTCCTCTCACTCATCGGCTGAAGGAAAATAGTGATTCCACTCAAATTTGATTCTTATCAAACCGTTTTTGCAAAAAAAAAAAAAAAAAAAAAAAAAAAAAAATGACACAATGGTAACGTAGATGAAAGAAGTGCCGCATAACAATTATTAGCAGCTTTAAATCAATTGGCCGCTCTTATCAGTGATAACATTATCATACGTAACTCGAGCGCCATTCAGAACGCGCTCTTAATGGCGATTGAATAATCATCACTCACAATTGCAACAGATCATTGAATTTTGAAATATTCATTATGTTTTTGTGATTAAACTATGTGTAGTAGAACATTTAAGAAAAAATGTTATTGTTTCGAACGATGTATTTCCGAAATCTGAATCCACATAAGTTTTTAATGAACCAGAAAAAAAGGTGGGATTTTATTCTTAATAATATTGGTTAAGATCCTTAATATTATTATACCTTTTTAAAAAAAAAAAAAAAAAAAAAAAAAAAAAAAAAAAAAAAAAAAAAAAAAAATCGTACAGACATCTATCATAATTAAAATATTAACAAACATTATTAAAATTTTCTTTGAGTATGTTCAATCTAATCACTGGTAGAGAGGTGTTTAAAGGACTTTTAAAAATTTTTAATTTTGAAGAAGGGCTGGATAATGAGAAACTAGTTGGAGCCTGAATGTTGATGTTAACATTTTTATTCTATAAACATTAATCAATTTATTATAAAATTCCCATTCGAATGTAAAAAGTCCGACTCGCATGAACTGCGTCATCTTAGCGTCTTTCCGTTCCTATTCCTATTCTAATTTTTAATGCTTGGGATAAAAACAGTTAATATTTATTTTGATGTTTCGGGAATTGCAAACACGTTTCTCAGTTGAATATCTCATTTCATCGAAATATTCATTTTACTGTTGTTTTTTTTTTTACGGCAAACTGACTTCTAGGCCGACATTTACTCACACACCGATCATCACCGAAATCCATGGTGCGGCCAGCAAATGTTCTCAACAGGCACTGAAATGAAAAAAATCCCTGCCGCAGGTGGGACTCAAATTCACTTTCGCATAAGAAATCTAGACAACAAGGAGACCCTAATTTGATTGTTAAATGCAATTTAAAGAAAAAACAACATATAATTAACATCTTCTGAATACTGAAAAAAGAATGTTCAAAGAAACGAAAGACTTCCGACTTTTGAGCACCGATTTTTCCAACTAAGATCAATCTAACGTATATTTCACAAGAATTGTTATTGTATTAACTTTGTAAGGTTATGGATGGTTACCTTCAAATTACCACAATTTTTCAACTGTTATCGAGATATTTATTAGCGCCAACACCTAAGGAGTGGGGAATTTTTTGTACAAGCCGTGAGAAGACAAAATTCCTGCTGCAGACGGGACTCGAACCCCCATCTCCCGCACGAAAATCCAAGGCGTTAGCCACTTGACCACGGGGAGACCTATATAGTTATTATAATATAAATACAATAAATATATTATTTTGCTATTTGCAATAAATAATTGCCAAACTTGACGTTTCAGGAGCGAGATTTTACGTTGCCTTAAAGCGGCCCCTACACGGTGAGTAATAATGACATTATCAGTAATGTCATTACTATTCAACTCTCGTCATTCCATATCATCATTACAATGTACACCTTACACCGTCATTCCACGGATCATTTTTAATGTCATTACTTTTCTTCAGTATGCATTGTGATCTCCGTGACAGAAGCGTTTTGTTAATAATGGATCCTCGGAAAGTCGCCTGTGTAGCTATAATTGCGACACAAAAACAAGTGACAAGCCACAAATAAACATGTGAAACGTTCGTAAAGGCCTTAATATGACACATATCCTTCCAATCGGGGCGTTTCCAAGTGTTCTGGGACCGAGGTTATGTGCAAAAAAGTTTACATTTTATTTTCATTTGGATGACCATTTTTTGCAAGTACCTTATGAGATAATACAATAGTCATTTATATGGTTAGAAAAAGGAGTCTTTCTTCTTTTGAAAGATTTCAATGACGTAAAAATCGGATTATCTCAAGGGGAGATATTGAATTTCAAAACGTCACATTACTTTTTCGCTTACAAATTTTTATTCTCTTCCAGACTGAGAAAAATCATTATTTTTTGTTTTCAATATTATTCACCACGTTAGGGTTTCTTGGGGTGCTGATTTTAAATCTGCTATTATTTTTGGTGTAAAAAATGTATAATACTAGTTTGCTTGAAAACGTAAGCATATTTTTGAATATATTTGACGAAATATAAATTATAGTTTAACGATTATATTTTCTTCTAATCTACTCTATAAGACAAATGAATTGGTAAAAGAATGACGTCAACATTATTTTCTAAAGTCGATATAAAAAATAAAGCACTTTCAACCTATTTTATATCGTCGATACAAATGCAAAGTAACGAATGTGAAAAGTTGTTGCCACCTTATTGATGACTTAATATATATTTTATTCTATGATATATTTTAATTAGACTTAATGCGGATTCGTTACTTTGATATATATATATATATATATATATATATATATATATATATATATTACTTTTATAACTATAATATTACCAAGGTAGAGTCATACATTTCAATTCATCTTATTTTTTGCCCTTTCTACTCAACCTAGTTTAACCTTTACATCTTTTCACCTAGTTACAGCTCGAGATAGACTGAGTAACGACGGATTAATGATGTAGCGCTCCCTACACCATCATTACTAATGACAGTATCCCCTCCACTTTCAGTAATGATGAAGCCGAGATCAGAAAATCCGGATTCACATCATTACTGTTCGTCATTCCAACTTTGTCCACCTTACACTATCATTATTACTGTCATTTTGATAAGGTAATGTCATTATTACTGACCGTGTAGAGGCCGCTTAAGACGATTTTGTCGAGTTAAATGACCTGGGAAATGGTATTCCCCTAGGAGCAAGAGGCAGCGGTCACCACAGGTCTATTTATGGCGTGGGTTGAAAAATCGTGCCCAAGCATTAAAAGAGCTACCTAACTTTACTCCCTTGGGAGCCAGAGGTGTCAATCAGTATAGCTCTATTTTAGGATGCGTTAAAATAGTCATCTTGAGTCTGAACTCTTGACCAACAGAATGACTTTATGAGCCAGAGAAAACGGTCAAGACATGGGGCTTTTGAGTTTAAAGATCTAGCCTACTATATCCTAACAGTCAAAGCTCTCTCAATGTCTAAATTATTTGATGTAGGTTGGTTTATAAAGGCATTGTAGCATTAGAACCCCTGGCCAAAGAGATCCCGAGTACTCTTAACGAAATTTGCTTAAGGTAATAGTGTACTATTTTTGACACATCCCAAACATGTTTCGTCAAATACAATCAGCAGACAGTGTTCTATGACCTATTCCATACAGTTTTCCATTAGATGTACACATCTCCGCAATACAAATTTGAGATTGACATACTATTCCAATCGGGAGTTTCAAAAATCAATCTTGTTTTGTCTTAAACCCAGAAAAACGTATAATAGCGCGATAGGAACAGGAAAAAGCATATTATAATGGGGTAGATGAGAATGTAATGACACGGGTTTATCAAGATAAGGACTAAACGTATGCGCGAACCGTGTCAACAAGTAGACTATCAACAAGCTTGGTTAAACCAATTAGTACTAAGAATTAAATGAGTACTCATAAACCAAAGCAGGCCCACTTTACCATAACGTAACCCAATTGCACCTTGAGGCCTGTTTCTTTCCAATGAGTATAGATAGAAAATTTATACTTTATATTTTTATTAGCAATGAGATTAATACTTTAAAATTTGTGTAAAATGTTTTTAGTCACAAAATATATAAATCAGAAAACTCCCCCGATTTTTAATAAAATTTTATTCAGTTGACTTTTAATTTTTTTTAAGGCGCTTCACGTCTTGGTTACCAGCGCCTGGATTCAATTTTTAGTTGACTTTTAATGATTCGATACATCCAACATTTGTAACAAGTTTTGACAATTAACATAAGAGGAAGGATTATTTCATTTATGGCATATGTCCTTCAATTCACAACGGCGCCAATGTATTTACTGATTGTTATACTTTTACAAATATTTATGATGAATTAGGGAGTTTTTTTTTTTTTACCTAGCCCATTCCTTACAAAACGTCTATCTGTTTGGATTCGAACCAACACCTAGATGGCAGTACGCCACTACTGTAAGACCTTATCTATTATTATTTATAATAATAATTTATTTATAATAATTACTTAGTTCAACAATTTTAAAATGCAACCAACAGGTACTTATATGAAATTTTTGAAGAAAAAAAATGTTTTTTGGACGGCAAAAATTATTTAAATTCGAATTCATCATTTCATTTAGTATACTAACTTTATCCTATGTAACGAATTCGGCTGCTCAGCGGGAACCAGTTATTTCCGAATATGTTCTTTGTTGTGCAATAAAGATTTAATACTCTGATTATAATCAGAGTATTAAATCTTCATTGCACAGAGTATTAAATCTTTATTACACTAAAAACCCCTAAAAACAATCATAATTATGATTGTTTTTAGGGGTTTTTAGTACTTTCATATAGTGTACTTGCTTCTGTCTATGAAAGTAACTCGACATGGTCGAATAGGTTTGGAGATAAAAATCTGTCAACCGATTTTTTTCTCCAAACCTATTCGTTCTTGAGCTTACAGATTTAATATTGTTATTATAATTATTTATTGATGCATTTCGGGTTAGTTCTTTTTACGTGGTTCCTCCCTCCCTCCATAGGGTGGAATTTTCAGATCCCATATATATATATATATATATATATATATATATATATATATATATATATGTTTCTTTGGAACGGCTTCTTTCTCCAGCGGTGTCGCTCCTGTCTCCATCGCAATATTTCGTCAGGTTCGTCTCCGACTTCTTCAGGCTGCTATGTGTCGTCCTCGGTGGTTATCAAGGGTTATTCATTCCCTTGATAACCACCGAGGACGATACATAGCAGCCTGAAGAAGTCGGAGATGAACCCGACAAAATATTGCGATGGAGAGAGGAGCGATACCGCTGGAGAAAGAAGCCGTTCCAAACAAACATGTGATACCCAGCGATGCAATTTAAAACAATATATATATATATATATATATATATATATATATATATATATATATATATATATGTATATATATACATACAAATTTGAACCAACGTTATATTCGTGATCTATGGGATCTGAAACGTAAAATTTTCGTGTCGGAACTTTCCACGATATATTTATATATATATATATATATATATATATATGTATTTGTAAAATTATATTTTATATTAAAATTAACTGATTGTCCTTGTTCTGATTTTACAAAGTTGTGTTATGCACTCGATTATCTAACTTTAAACTTGATCGTTCTGTTCTATATATAAAAACTCATTTTCTCTTCTCTTCTCAAAACTGAGAAATGCAAAAAAAAAAAAAATAAAAAAAAAATAATAATAAATAAAAGCCTCTTATCGATTAAACATAACTGCTTGATTGGACAAATTGTTGTTTTTGGAAGATAATATGAACTAAAAGAGTTCTAAAGAATCTGAAAAATTCTATTCCGTGGATAAAGTTTTAATTCTACTTTGGATTTATTGTTGTTTTTATTTAAATAAAATAAAATAATGAAGATTTTTCTCACACGAGAAGACCTCGGCTTGTATATAAGGTTGTTAAAAAATTGCAAAAAAAAAAAAAAAAAAAAGGAGGAAATTGATTAATTCTTTCCAATACGTTTTTTAGCATGTCATCAAATTTTGACGCTTGTGGATGTTACAATGTACAATGAGCTCATGGCAAAAAAAAAATAATAAAAACATTTTATACATTCAACCAATGGATGTCATGGGATGGAATCGGCTCGGAGGCGAAGTACATAATTTAACCAATATACATCATAATTCGGAATTCGAAATAAAAAAAATTGTATATATTAATGTAGGCTTTAATTTTCGCAGCAAAAAAAAAAAAAAAAAAAACAGAAACAAAACAAGAATGATTCATATGTTATGAGGATATTTTTCATTTTTCCTATGGTGAAAAGTATTTTACACATTTTAGGCATTTTGCCTTTTAGAATTCCATGGATTAACTGTGTGCTGAATATTTGAAGGGGGTTTCAATATTTCATGGTATGCATAAGTGCCATTGTTTATTCACATGTACATTTGCGGACACCAGCAATGGTCTGGAAGCATGTCGCAACGTATCGATGCAATGTTTTGTTGTCAGACAATGTTACTGTCCACCCTAGATTGCATTCCTGTCTCCGAAACAATAAAATTTGCGGGAAAGAGGTAAACACGTTTAGAAAAAAAAAAAAAAAAAAAAAAAAAAAAAAAAAAAAAAAAAAAAAAAAAAACTGTTGAAAATAGACATTGGGAAATGGATGAAAAGACCGAGTCGGGTTGTTAGAAGAAGCTCCTGTGATAATGAAATAAAATATGACAATTAAAAAGTTATAAACAAGAAGACAACAAGAACATAGTTGGGCTTTGATTATAATAGTCTTAAAAACTACATTTTTGAGGGAGTAAAATGAGTTTATTTATTTATGCTTAAGTTTCATCTTGATTTTTATGTCTTCATCACGGTTAGAAAATATAAATGGGCAGAATAAGTAGAATAATTAGTGTAAAGTAAGAAAAAATAACTAGTAAATATTAATGTATAAGGGGGCGAGGTTAGCTCAGTGGTAGAGCACTGGACTAATAAGCTGGAGGCCTGAGTTCAAATCCCGAGCAAGCACTAAAGATTTTTTCTTCTAGTGTCTTCGTTCTTGGGTTGAATTCGGCCTCCCTGACCGTCCCTAGGCCAACCCAGCCTTTAATTAATTCAATTAATAATGGGTACCTTGGGTGCTAATGACTCTAGCAGTCGATGCGGCCAAGGGGAAAATCAGGCGGCCGGAGCATAGTACTGACCACACTATCTCCCTAGTGTGCCGTATGGTCATGAATCAGATACCTCTATAGTATCTGCCCCTCAGGGCCCTCGTGGCCTGTTACGGGACTGATTTTTTTTTTTGATTAATGTATAAATGTAAACAACAGCCAATAAATGTATTAAAATTCAAAATATAATTTTTTTATACATTTAATGTTAATCTATTCACTGGCTCCTTTTCATATCCCTTATTTATATGAACAAGTTATTATTACATATTACAACATTGCTTGCATAAAATATTACGTGCTTGCATTGTTGAATACTACTAAATTGACAATTTTCAAAGTGTAAAAATTAAAGTAATATTAAAAGGATTAAATCTACAACCATTGTCCTTTATATTGATACTTGGCATGTTTACAAATAATTAATTTTTTAAAATTTATTTCTCAGCACCCGCAACGAAGGCGAATCGCCAATGTTTACGAATGGACAACTGATTCAAATGAATTCAAGCACCAAAGACACTTATTATCGTACTTATTCTGTCAATTTCTGTTTTATAGTTCTTATGGTTAGAAAATCTAGCCGAAACCTGGGCGCAAATTCACATTCATTTTTTTTTGGGGGGGGGGACCCGGTGGCCTAGAGTGTTAAAGCGTGAGCACAAAAAACTCCGTGCCAAGGGTCGTGGGTTCGATTCCCACTATTGGTAGTAGCTTTTCTTTGGAAAAAAGAAAAGGCATCCGGCGTATCCTGGCTAGAAAAGGGTGATGATCTATAGATAACCCGTCCTAAAATTCTGAGTTAATTATAATGAACGTTAAAATTTAAATAAATATTTAAGCATAAAATATGCTTTAGCGATGGCTAAACTGAAAAATGTTACAAAAAAGTGTCCGTTGGCGTTCGCTCATGCGCGGTAGCCATGTACGAAAAAGAATACTGTATGTTATACAGTACATTACACAGGTTTGTCGGGTGGACCTAAAGCATATTTATGTTCCTGATTTTTTTTTTGTAGTTAACTATTATGACCGCCTCGCGACTATTTCCGTCATGGAATATGACTATATCATCAATTTGCAAGAACCTACTCGTTCTGTGCATCAACAAAGAGAATATTCAAATGAATGTGCTGTCTATATGACAGTTCTATGAAAATGAGCTAGCTGATTATGTTTGTTTCATTCGCACAAAACCAATTAATACTTCCGAAGGTAGAATTTGTCAGGGTTCGGTGCCAAATAGTAATTCGAAGTGGATAAGGAGTCAAAGAAAATGTTATAATGCTTTCATAAAGAGGTTGGAAGTGGATCATAGCCAAATACCTTTTTTGACTGATAAGATCAATTCGTATCCAGGGAAACATTAGTTGATTGTGTCTTCAATTTACTTATGGTTAGGGCCGCCACTGCATCATTTATATTTGATCCACGGCTCTAGTGATCAAAGTATATAATAGACCCACAGTAATTCGACAGGGGTAAGAGGCTGTCAAGGAGAAGTACTGTTGGAAAGAGAAATGTCAACGAGATAAGGACGCCAAAGAGCTGGTGAGTACTCACCAGAAAGCGAGAGAAACCTGTCTTTACGGATTGCTGTTGGACAGTAGACCTTAGAACGAAATTCTACCAACTGGCTGTTGATGGGGCATGATTCTTCAGCAGATCTATGAAGATTGCTGTAAAGCCCAAATAGCTGGATTCTTAAGCCAATTTCCACTGAATGTACCGTGTGGTGAGATAATTAATTAACGTTAGATTTTTTTTAGGTGGGTAATGAAGGGTTACGCTTTTGAGGCAAAGCTTTTCAATTGGCCTCCGTTGTCAATTGCTCATGTTTAGGAGTGTTATTCCTTGTCGTATCATCGATGTACATTTAGAACCAAATAACTTATAAAAAAAAACTGTAATAATCCATTTTCCCACAATTTATTAAGAGAAAATCGACGACCATAGGGATTTCGAGGATAGATGTAGTCAGGGTTCGATTTTGGTATCTTAATTAAAACTACATTTTAATAAGAAAATGTGTAGTTTTCTTTTGCCGACGTTTTAGCTTGAAATTCAAGCCTTCATCAGAGCGATGAGAAGAAGCAGAACTATGCAATCATTTACACTCGAATGATTGCAGATCCGTGTTCACCTTAAATTTTAATCCGAAACGTCGGCAAAAAAAACACAATTTCCATATAAAAAATATGGGGGTCTGTTTGCGAAGACCACATCCAGTTACTTCTGCAGTTACTTGTGAAGTATCTGTAGTGATTATAACAGTGATTCAGCGCATGCGCATAATTCATTCGGTTTTCTGTTTGCCTATTCCTATGGGCAATTCTATTGGTTGTTGCTGGTAGTGAAGTAACCTTTCACAGTCAAGTCAATCCAAATTGCAAACATTAATAGAATTCTATTAATTTTAGCGAGTTGGATTGACTAGAGTTTTGATATCTTCTTGAGCGTGCGGAAACGCATAGCACGTATGTCCATAAAGGGAAATAAATATAAAATATAAATATGTTATAGATACACCGGACAAAACATCGGTGAGGAGGCCCCTAAACTTCACAAATACCATTAATTTTTATATTATTAACCTTTTTATTAATAAAAATTGCTTGCTGAAATATATTCTGCTTATTTTCATTTATGCTTTACAAGCCTAAAAGTATTACAAATACTAGTTATCTATGGGTTAGTTAGAAACCAGATTACATATAGTAGTAAAAAAAAGTTACTTTTAAATACTGATTTTAAATACTTTCATTACTATATTAACTTTTCATTACTATATTCATATAATATGGTTACTAGCCTTAGATAACCTGTATAGAAGTCATAGATAACCTACAAAGAACCTGTAAGCTAATCCGTAGTACCAAAATAACGACAAATACTTCAAAGTAACTGGATGTGGTCTTCGCAAACAGATCTAAATGTACCAAAACGAAAACCCTAAAGAAATCCACCTCCGCTTATCATTTTTAATTATCTTTTTAAAGAGTGGTTCCGTGAAAGGAGCCGTGAGATATGGACACTGAAAGTTACAAGTTTTAATCAATTCCTAATCATTTTATGAGTGGGATACTACAAACTAACACACCAGTGATATTGATTACTTCTTTGAGTGGAAATATGGAAATCAAATTCTCCTCACGTTCTTTTACTAGTTCAGAAGATGACAAATGCTAAGTAAAAGTCCGTGGGGTCCCCTCCCCGCATTGAGGCAAAAGTTTATTACATTTCCGGTTTAAAATAGCTGAGCACTCCCCTTTAGGAGGGATCTACCCTAGAAACACTACTCAGGTACCGTATATAACGTGCAAAATATAATATCGCGCAAATTATTAAGACGAAGTAAGGGCGAGGGTATTTATCCAATTGGAGAGGAGCTCTTTTGTGGCCGGGAGAGGAAATGAATACGAGATCTCGGGAAGAGGGATGCAGGTCTGGGGTGGGCAGTGCAGCCCTAGGAGAGGCAGGCCCGACCTCAAATAGTAATTACTTAATTATTAGTGGTGCCCGAGGATTACAGAAGCAGTCGAGTTAGGGGAGGATTGCAGGGAGGGGGACAAAATGGCAGCCATAGGAGCTTGGGAGGGAGGCCCCGCCCCTCTTCTCCCCTCCAAGCAACGGTTCGATACAGCTCCCCACTCTTCCACGGCTCGATAATGTATTCGAGAGCAGGGGGTTGATATCTGATTTCTCCTCTCGTCTCGTCTCACCCTCACACCCTCTCTCAATACTCTTGATATCCATTCTTCCTACTAGTCTCAACAGCCGATTTCATGAAATTTTCTACGTCGTCTTCATCCTCATTATCTAATATCAATCTTAGATAATACACTGCCCATATCCAAAAATAATGAATACGGTATTGTAAAAAAAATTACTAAATTGAACATTTCTTTTTCTAGTGTTATCTAAAAAAACAATCAAAACGTTCCAGCAATTGTAAACACTTACACCATGACCTGTGGGTTGCATGATTACACAGGCACACAGAATAAAAAAAGTGGTCTTTTCCAAAGACACCATACAAATAATCCTATGTATTTCGATACGCCGAATCTGAATCCGTTGTCCGTTTCACTGCAGCACGTCAGGTTTAAGGGCATTCGAAGTTCAAATTTCGTATGAAGTCGTTTAAGAAGAAATAACTAGAGCTTTCGTAGTTTTGAGGGTCGCTGAATTCGAATCCGAAGTCTGTTTCATCCCATCGGCGCAAAATAATGGTCATTTCAAGGACAAATGTGTTTATTTTGCAACAAATGAATCTGGAGATAAAAATTCATTTTTGCAAAATAGATATATTTGTCCTTGAAATGCAATTGACTTTGCGCCGATGGGGAGAAACAGACCTCGGATTCGAATTCAGCGACCCTCAAAACCATGGATGCGCTAGTTATTTATTCTTGAACGAAATTTGAACTTCAAATGCCCTTAAACCTGACGTGCTGGAATGAAACGGACTCAGGATTCGGATTCAGCGTGTCGAAATACATAAGAATATATATATATATATATATATATATATATATATATATATGGTGTCTTTGGGGAATACCACTTTTTATTTTATGTTCCTGTGTAATAGGTTAATTGGAATCAAGGCGAGTGAGTCATTAGTTTTATCTCTATCCAGCTGAGGTTATGTTGGTATATATCATTCAAACTACGACCATAAACCTATGAAATACGGGTTTATCCCCCGAGAATCACACAGCTGCGAAATAAACCTCAGCAGTTCATACGTGATTAGTTTAATTACCGATACGGCTTGTAAATTTGTATTTCGTCCGGTAATTCTTTGGGGACCAACTCGACCTATATTCTATCTAGACCTACTGACTTAGCATTATTAAAAGGATTAAACAAAATATATCTTGTCAGTATCTACGTGAATAAGGCAGAAAGTCACTCTCTCCAACCACCTACCTGGGTGGTGGCACACGGAGAAAAAAACAGGCTGCGGGCAGCCTGAAAACTGTGACTCAGTGCCAGCATTTTGAAATAGGATTCCACATATTTCAGCCTAAAATAGGATTCTACTAGTTAGAGTGTAACTAGTGGAATCCTCTTTTAGGCTAAATATGTGGAATCCTATTTCAAAATGCTGGCACTGAGTCACAGTTTTCAGGCTGCCGGCAGCCTGTTTTTTTTTCTCCGTGCACGTTATAATCTAATACGCTAAGTATTAAGACCCGAATTATCGTTTGTTTCTTTATTACAATAATATTTTAATCCCGACGAGTAATACACTAATCTAATTATAGATTAATTCTTTTATACAGTAATATCTTATAACTCAGGCGAGTAGTAGAGTAATACGTAAGGGATTAAGACACGATATATCTTTTATCCCTTGAATATATTAGTAATATTTAAACTCAGATCAGTAATACACTAATACGTAACAGGTTATTTTAATTACTTTGGACGAAAAACTGGCCAAAAACCTCCACTGTATATGTTTTAATGACGGAACGTCTTCAAAACCGCCGCCTCATCCTCAGTGTCCTGTTTACAGCCATCAAAATTAATAAATTAAAAAAAAAATTAGAAGTCTGCTATCAATTATAATACAAATCAATGAAGGTGAACTAATTATGTTTTAATTTATTGATTTTAATGGTTGTAAATGGGACATTCAGGATGATGTGGTAATTTTCCAAAACGATCTTTCATGAAATACTGGAGGTTTTTCATCCAAAGTTTGTAAGAAGTTTTGACTTGAACAATTGATTACTTCTTATCAAGTGTAATTATATGATATAAGCGACGAATAGGATAAGTTTATAGTTTATAAAATGAGTGGAAATTGTTAACGAACTTCTATTGGATTCAATGAGGTCTACTTTTCACTTCGAACAGGAGAGAATAATTGCACGTGATTCCTTAGTATAAAATACCCTACAATTATCCTAAATCCTAACCTACAAATGGTCAAAGGCCTAACTAACAGGCCAAGAGTGTCCGAAAATGTTATTCTAAAACAGAGGAGACCGAATTGTCTATTGACTTAGATATCACTCCTAAATTAATCGTAGCTCTGATAAAATTTGGTCAAAAACTTTATGCCTCAAAAGAGCCCCTGACTACTATGCTTCTATATGAGCCAGAGATAGGAAAAAACTCCAATCAGATTTGAATATTATAGTTTCAGAATATTAAAAGTCTCAAAATTATAAGTTCAGCTTTTTTTTTCATTCCTTTATGTTTAACTTAAACCAATTAATTTAATTATGTTCTGAAACAATTATCAAGTAATGACAACTAATAACTCGCAACTTTACAATTTAAAAATAAGATTGCGAGATTTAATTTGACATCAGACATTTGTATAAAATTTATGGAAGAACATTATTACTATAATTTTAGATGAATGAAGCACAATTGTTAAACAAAATCCCACAATATTACAATAATAGCAACCTTGCTTATGATTGATTCTCAAGGTTTGCTTGAAATATAATAATATAATATGAAAATATAATTACAGTTTTATTACTTTTTTAAGAAAAAGGAAAATAAATTAAATGTTTTTTTTCGGTTGCTTGTTGCTCTTACTATTAACATCAACAACCAATTGAATTTATGAAAAATAGTTCTTCTGTTATTTCTTTTCCTAAAAATGAGTAAAATGAAATATTGCACTTTATTTTCTACTGACGTTATACAGAACCTTATATAAAAATAAGAAAATAAATATATTTATGGCCCTCACATGATGAATAAGAATGACTACACCATTTTATTTTTTTAAGGTGCTTCGACTACCTAGACTACACTATTATAGTGACAATTAAAATTAATCATATCGTTAGAATTATTCTTACAGTAGGATAATTAAATATTTATTTATTTCTAAAAACATAAAAGTCCGTCACGCAGGAGATGCATAACTAAGCACTTTCCTCAGAATTTGGGTAGTTTAGACTGCTTTCCAGAACAATTTGCTTAAAATATCCTACATAAATAAAATAAAAACATGAATAGTTCTCTTTTAAATTTGTAATGAGTAACTGATCAATTATTAATTTGCTTCCAGAGTTATGTTTACACATGGTACCTATTACACTACGTAATAGATACAAAAAACCTCATATTATCGTATTTTGATCTAACGCAGGAACAGGATACAGTCACTCTAGTGGTAGAAAGCGCTCCTTGCGGCGGCTTTGTGAACCTACGTCTGACGGGCTTTTCTATTGAAATATATTACAAATTAAACCCCCGCTTCCCGATTGACCGATTCAGCTCATTTTTACAACACTTCTTTCTCATGAGATACCCACGACGTATACCGCGTTTCGCTACAATACAGCAGAAATTACGACCGGTATGAGTATATTAGGAATTTGGGTCCGGAGTAAACCCCCCCTTCTAATGAACCGATTTAGTTTATTTTTACAACACATATTTACCTGTAGATTACCACTACGAATACCGAGTTTCGACGAAATATACCAAAAATCACGGCTGGTAGTGGCGAATTGGTATTGTGGGTCCGGAGTAAACCCCCCCTCCTAATGAACCGATTTAGTTTAGTTTTACAACACATATTTACCTGTGGATTACCACTACGAATACCGACTTTCGTCGAAATATACCAAAACTCACGGCTGGTAGTGGCGAATTGGTATTGTGGGTCCGGAGTAAACCCCCCCCTTCTAATGAACCGATTTAGTTCATTTTTATATCTCACTTTTCTCTCTATAATACCACTACGAATACCAAGTTTCGTTGAAATATAACAAATATTACGGCTGACATAGTCAAATTAGTGTTTTGGGTTCGGGGTAAACCCCCCCTTCCGGTGGACCGACTTTGGTGGTTAACGAACTCGTTCAATCGTTTGCTAATTGAATTCTATGTACCAAGTTTCGTGACGAAAAAACAAAAACTCTGGCCGCTAACGTGTTAACAGACACACACATATATATATATATATATATATATATATATATATATATATATATATATATATATATAGATATATATAAATTTTAACGGGGGTCATTTTCGGTGTCTACTAGGTAGGATCGATAAAGATTTGAAGAAATTTTTCAAAAATTCCGTCATGAGTCCAACCTCAATAGCTACTTTCCTTCGGAGGAAAGTGCTAAAAGTAGCACTACAAAAAATTCTCTACAATAAAAAATGATATAATTTTGTTATGAAGGAATCAATTATAAAATAGTATATCTCCACATTTTTTGGTTCTTTTCTTCATTCATTCAGGGATTAATAATAAAAAACCTGTACACACCGATCTCAATAAACTAATGAAATATATTTTAATTAAAACATCTCACATATTTCATAATAAATTACAATATCAATCAATTATTTATCGGTAAAGTCCTACCTTCTGAAGACGTATATATATATATATATATATATATATATATATATATATATATATATATATATATATATATATGAATTCTATGCCATTTATCATATCAGGTTCATATTTGGTACTTATATTTTTCATCTGTAGTCAGCATTTATTATTAATTATTTATTTTAAATATATACATATATATATATATATATATATATATATATATATATATATATATATATATATTGTAATTAATAGGTAAATGTTTGTTTCTAGCTCTGACGAAGGTCTGAAATTCAAGCCGAAACGTTAGCAATAAAAATTCATTTTTATTTTATGAATTTCACTAAAAAAAGTACTATTACATTTTGATTCTTCTTTAGATGGTGGTAGTCGGTGTTGGGATATATATATATATATATATATATATATATATATATATATATATATATATATATATATATATGTATGTATGTATGGAACGGCTTCTTTCTCCAGCGGTGTCGCTCCTCTCTCCATCGCAATATTTCGTCGGGTTCATCTCCGACTTCTTCAGGCTGCTATGTGTCGTCCTCGGTGGTTATCAAGGGAATGAATATATATATATATATATATATATATATATATATATATATAATTGTAGGGTGTTTGGATTAATTAATACATTAAAAAAAATTGGTTAGTATTTTTGCTAACATTTAATTTTTCATAAATCTTTCATTGTCATAGATGAAAAAAAAACAAACAATGCAAGCTTTTGTTTTGAACAATTACGAATATTTTGAACATTCAGTTTATACTAAACAAAAAAAAAAATAAATAACAGGAGTTATATTTATTTTTTATATACTCAAGCCTGCAGAAATATGCTTCAAACATGACTTTGGCATTTCGTAAACGAAGTCGGTGTTTATGTTTATTGGTGATGTCAGTGGGATATTGTTACCCTGATGTTTTCCGGTAGTCTTAAAGGAATTACTACGCTTTAACGCCCTCTCCATAATTATTCATACAATAGTTTCCGAATGCAAATGAATGTTTAAGTGGAATTTATTTTAAGTATAGGCCAATATTCGAATTTAGTAGTAAGCTTGTTGTGCAAACATTGTTTTCAAGCTCAGAAAATAACTAGGTATGTGAAGATGGAGATAGTTAGCCGTTGCAGAGATACGAAGACAAGGTATAGTTGGGATTCGGCTAGGAGAAAAACGTCAGACTTTCAGGAAGAAATCTGTATTTGGACGTTTCGGCTGCACATTGGCAGCCTTCTTCAGCTAAAAAATACAACTTATAAGTAAAAATAAATAAATGTACAACTTGTAAGTAAAAAACAGGCAGAAATGAGTGTAGTATATACATCAAGACAATAAATTTTAACCAATCTTATTTTTAAACAATGAAAATACGGTAGTTGGAAAGTAAACAGCATGTAGAAAGTAGTAAGTAAACAGTACAAAAAACTACTGTACTTGTACTGATTAGTTTTTTGTACTGTTTACTTACTACTTTCTACATGCTGTTTACTTTCCAACTACCGTATTTCCATTGTTTAAAAATAAGATTGGTTAAAATTTATTGTCTTGATGTATATACTACACTCATTTCTGCCTGTTTTAGCACTTTCCTCCGAAGGAAAGTAGCTTTTGAGGTTGGACTCATGACGGAATTTTTGAAAAATTTCTTCAAATCTTTATCGATCCTACCTAGTAGACACCGAAAATGACCCCCGTTAAAATTTATATATATATATATATATGCATATATATATATATATATATATATATATATATATATATATATATATATATATATATATATATATGTGTCTGTTAAAACGATAGCGGCCAGAGTTTTTGTTTTTTCGTCACCAAACTTGGTATATAGCGTTCAATTAGCAAACGATTGAACGAGTTCGTTAACCACTAAAGTCGGTCCACCGGAAGGGGGGGGTTTACCCCGAACCCAAAACACTAATTTGACTATGTCAGCCGTAATATTTGTTATATTTCAACGAAACTTGGCATTCGTAGTGGTAATATAGAGAGAAAAGTGAGATATAAAAATGAACTAAATCGGTTCATTAGAAGGGGGGGTTTACTCCGGACCCACAATACCAATTCGCCACTACCAGCCGTGAGTTTTGGTATATTTCGACGAAACTCGTTATTCGTAGTGGTAATCCACAGGTAAATATGTGTTGTAAAACTAAACTAAATCGGTTCATTAGGAGGGGGGGTTTACTCCGGACCCACAATACCAATTCGCCACTACCAGCCGTGATTTTTGGTATATTTCGACGAAACTCGGTATTCGTAGTGGTAATCTACAGGTAAATATGTGTTGTAAAAATAAACTAAATCGGTTCATTAGAAGGGGGGGGGGGTTTACTCCGGACCCAAATTCCTAATATACTCATACCGGTCGTAATTTCTGCTGTATTGTAGCGAAACGCGGTATACGTCGTGGGTATCTCATGAGAAAGAAGTGTTGTAAAAATGAGCTGAATCGGTCAATCGGGAAGCAGGGGTTTAATTTGTAATATATTTCAATAGAAAAGCCCGTCAGACGTAGGTTCACAAAGCCGCCGCAAGGAGCGCTTTCTACCACTAGAGTGACTGTATCCTGTTCCTGCGTTAGATCAAAATACGATAATATGAGGTTTTTTGTATTTATTACGTAGTGTAATAGGTACCATGTGTAAACATAACTCTGGAACCAACAATTTTAAAAGAGAACTATTCATGTTTTTATTTTATTTATGTAGGATATTTTAAGCAAATTGTTCTGGAAAGCAGTCTAAACTACCCAAATTCTGAGGAAAGTGCTTAGTTATGCAGCTCCTGCGTGACGGACTTTTTTACTTACAAGTTGTATATTTATTTTTTTTTACTTATAAGTTGTATTTTTTAGCTGAAGAAGGCTGCCAATGTGCAGCCGAAACGTCCAAATACAGATTTCTTCCTGAAAGTCTGACGTTTTTCTCCTAGCCGAATCCCAACTATACCTTGTCTTCGTATAACTAGGTTTGTATATAGAAATATAAATATAAATAAAACAACGTAAATATATAACGGTCTGTTACGCAGGATTTTCTTCTCATAATAATCTGTAAAATGTGATTAATTTACTAGCAGGAATTTGTGTGAATAATTACACAAAAAAAAAAAAAAAAAAATACTTGTATGGAGGCTACTAAAGCCCTCCATCCCATCTGTGTAGCTTATTCTTAGGGGTTTTTCAGAGGACGTTTTTCCCCAAGGACATGTATCCTCCGGAGCCCTAAGGGGTGGGAAGAAGAAAAAAATTGTACTTTATAGGGGAAAAGTCCTGTGCCTTCACCTAACCTGCAGCCTGCTCTCTGGATAGAGGGGGGGGGGGTTGGATGAAGATGGACGGCTCCCGTCTCCCTACCGAGTTCACCCTAAAGAAAATCCACGAGAGAAGAAAAATTTATCTCAAGGGTCTCCTTGGAAGAAATTGGTTTCTCAGGCCGAACATTGCAGATATCTCGCCCACATAAAAAAATCAATTTTTCTTGAGTAAGTCACGCAGTTGGTCTAACAGTGGATAAATTGTTATGTAATAAATTCACAAGAAGCTATATTAATTAATTGTATGCATTATTAGCTTTATAATAAAAAATAACAATAACAACATAAAAGAAAATATGGGGAAAAACGATTTACACAGTTTCAGCAATAAAGAAAATACTGCTATTGCAGCAGAAGTACCTTCTGGCGAAGTCAAATGATATTTTGGCTCTAACAAAAAGAGTTTTTTTTTTTTTAGCTATCTTGAAATGGATCTCGTAAATCTGTACTACGTGTTTCGTCATCGATAATGGAAACTAAATAGGAATCGATATATTTACTTATCCACACCTCCCACTATTCAGCTAAATACATCCCATCAAATCCGAAACATCACATCGATCAACTTTACTAGAAGGAGATAAATCCTTGTGTAGAAGATTAATTTGTAATGTTTCATGGGAACGCAATATACAGGGTGTCCCAGTATATGTGTCCACCCCCTTTTCCTCCTAGAGTTGTTGGAATTTCGAAATGAAACTTGGTAGGTCTTAGTTATATTGCACGAGGTTACTTTTGAAGGTTTAATTGACTTTGTAACATTCTCCAGTTTTTCTCCAGCGCATCTAACTCTTGATTTTCTAATGGCGGCAGGTATTTTTGTGACGAATTCTGATAGAAAATTTAATTTTAAGACTAATTTATTCCGAGACATCTTTTGATCCGACACACCGTTTGCGCGTAAAACGCAAAAAACTGAAAAATATCGCCCTTTTGTAGACAAATTCCTATTTATCAATGAAACCAAGCCTTTTACGTAAAAACACCTCGATACAAACGTTGTAGCCTATTTATTTTCCTTTCAGGTGATACCAAGATCAAAGTTGTAGGTTTAATATTTAACGGGGTATTATGAATGAAAACAAAGGCAAATTTTCTAAGACCTACCAAGTTTCATTTCGAAATTCCTACAACTCTAGGAGGAAAAGGGGGTGGACACATATACTGGGACACCCTGTGTGTATGTATATATATATATATATATATATATATATATATATACAAGAACCGTCGGCAGCAGAATTGGTGAAATCCACCCTGTTTGTTCCAGGTATAGGCAACTTTCGACATGTTCCGGCCAAACTTTAGGGTTCAAATACGTTTGCGGCCCGCATGGATGGTTCAAAATAAAATTATATCGGATTTTAAAGTAATGTTCATTATTTTTAGCGATAGATACCAGACATTAATTAATATTATAATACAATTTATTAAAATAACAAAGTGAAATGAAAAAAAAAATGTACAAAATTATAATTAAATCGTGAAATTTAAAATTATTACAAACTGCGAAAGTTAAAGAGCCTAACACATCAATGAGCCATATGAGCTTGAAACTAATCCAACCATGTTTGATAATTGAGAAGATATGGTCGACCGTTCGGAAGTAGGAAGCGTTGATCGTCGGGGTTTCGGTCAGTGTTCTTATTCAATAAAACACATTTTATTTGCTAAAATGTATATTTATTGCCGCCAACGTTTCGGCTTGCTATACAAGCCATCTTCAGGGCTGTAAAAACATATATGGTATAACAATGGTAAGGACAAAAAAAAAAAAAAAAAAAAAAGGCTAGAAACATTAACATAAATATGAGTACCTATATGCTTGAAAATATAAATATAAATATATATATATGTGTATATATATATATATATATATATATATATATATATATATATATATATATATAGTATAATAATAGCAATATAAATAAATATACATGTATATGGTATCGATGTTTGGGTTAATTCTACTTATACAGAGACGTCAGTCAGTCTGGTGATGGCTATAATATATATATGTATATATATATATATATATATATATATAGAGAGAGAGAGAGAGAGAGAGAGAGAGAGACAGAGTGTGCTTGTATGGACCATCTTCTTTTATAAGTTCTTGTAGGTCGTGGGGAATGTTGAGTGTGTCACGTCTTCTACATTCACTGAGTATATGTTGTTTTCACTGAGCATACATGGGACGTGTATATGTCATGCCATTTATTTATATCCTCAAATACCAAAAGACATCCACTATATAATTTACTGTTTTAACACCATTATAATATACTGTTTTAGATACTGTGAGCTTTGTCCTAAGCCTTGTCTCTTGAAGGACTCTCCCTATTCGGAAACATATTTGCGCGAACTTAAAATAAACCTCAAGAAAAACCTTCGCCCTGACTTGGCCACTATCTATTGTTTATGTCTTACAAAAAAAAATAAAAAAAAAAAAAACACCACATTTCCTACTGATAACTACCGAGTGACAGTGTCATTATGTTTCCCGCATTCCTCGGTTTACGATTTGGCTACTTTATTATTTTTTTTTTTTTGCTGTATTTATAAATCATTTTTATATTATGTGTATGTATGAAACATATTAAAACAAAATTCTCTAAGCAAAATGTATATATATATATATATATATATATATATATATATATATATATATACATATATAATACAACTCTTAATATAAATGATTATATATATAAACATTTTGGACGATTTATATTTTCGTGGCCAATGAGTCCTAAAACGTCGTTTTTGCCGGAACCTGCTGATTGTGTCATCTGTAAGTTGCGTTTCTTCCAATGGGCAGGAGGAAACAAGATATAAACAAACAAAAAATACTTCTCCAGTCCGAATGTGGCCCCCCAGTTTGGCATGATGATCCGGATGGCAGATGAGCTCGAGTTGGGGTGAAAAAAAAAACTAAAAAAAGAACAGGGGAGTAGTGCAAGTGGCCGCCATCTGGGGTCAGGCAAATTAAAATATATATATGTTTGTTTTAGTATCCAGGGAGCCTGGCGCCTGGGACAACAATACGTCAGTCTTAATTGGCCAATGAAGAGAGTGAGATGTATGGGGAGAGGAACGGACAAATTTGGGACAGGCAGGTATCGCGGCGCCAATAGGAAGGATCTCAGGAGCCACTAGGAGCTCCGGGTACAATGCAAAGCACCAGTTCATCGGCGTTTTCACAGAACAGCCTAACAACTCCTAGACTTTACATTATTTAAATGTAAACATTTGTTTAAATAATTTGTTGGATGTATGTGTGTGTGT
Organism: Gonocerus acuteangulatus; assembly: GCA_946811695.1. Lineage (NCBI taxonomy): Eukaryota > Metazoa > Arthropoda > Insecta > Hemiptera > Coreidae > Gonocerus > Gonocerus acuteangulatus. The sequence goes on along the minus strand of OX328132.1, from coordinate 7,455,787 downwards.
GTGTGTGTGTGTGTGTGTGTGTGTGTGTGTGTATATATATACATATATATACACACAAATATATATATATACCCAATAATAAAGTAGTTTGCTATTAATATGTTAATATTTTTGAAAATTAATTAAAATTTTCTTTAGATTATTTTAAATTTATGTGGTTATTGTCAATTTAACTATATGCATGTATTCACTATTTTCTTCATATTAGTAATTACCCTTTATTTGCAACTATTATGCATTATTTATATAATTTGCCTCCAGATTTTTTTTTAGAGTTTGTGAAGAAAATGTATTACTTGCTATATAAATTGTTAAAATAATTATTATTACGAGCCAATGGTCACAACCACGTTGAGTGCACCAGTTCCCGTTGATCACCAAATTTAAGCTGAATGGGTGACTGACCACGTGCTGTTGGCATTATAAAAGGTCGGCAACCTATAGATAGCCCGGCGTTAATAGCCCAAGTTAACACACACAAAAAACCATTATAAACGACTATATGAACATTTTCTAAGCTTAATCTCCTCGATACGGAAACGGGTCAAGATAAAATGTCCAAGAACTGAGTTTTTTCTTACTTCATAAGATAGTTTGTACAACATCTGAAATATTTATCTTGAAATAAATATTGTATATGTTTTAAAGTATAATTTATTATTTAATGTTATTGATATTTATTAAAAATTTCTTACATATACTTTCAATATAAAAAAAATCGTAATTAATCCTACGATTTTCGTACCTTAGACTTAATCAACACTTCATCGATTACAATAACCTTGGCGTATAATTACACATTTTTTGAAATGGGTTTGATTTAAGAAGCACCAACAATTGCTATATTATTATTATTTTTCTTAAAAGTTTCAACAAGTATTGGGTAAATTTGAGGCACAAATTTATATTATTTTTTTTATATATAAATAAACTCGAGTATTCTTTTTAAAAAACATTATAAAATTGGACCTAAAATTGATCAATAAAAATAACTGCTTATTTGAGGATTTTGTTATTTTTTTTTATCATCTTAAATTAAAAAAATGAAGTCCCAAAAAATAAAAATAACAGTAAAATAGATTTTTTAAATGCAAGATTGATTAAATTCTCTAATACGTCAGATTTATCTTTATGAAGGTGTGTGTATGTGTGCGTATATATATATATATATATATATATATATATATATATATATATATATATATTATATACTTCTTCAGGCTGCTATGTGTCGTCCTCGGTGGTTGTCAAGGGAATGACAATGTCAAGGGTTGTCATTTCCCTTGACAACCACCGAGGACGACACATAGCAGCCTGAAGAAGTCGGAGATGAACCCGACGAAATATTGCAGAAAGGAGAGGAAGAACACCGCTGGAGAGATAAGCCGTCTCACCTATCAATCATTTCAACCCCAGCGAAGTAACTTAAAACAAAACATATATATATATATATATATATATATATTGATATATATATATATATATATATATATATATATATATATATATATATATATATCAACAGACATGATGAGTTTTTTTTGTCTGTTGCCTGTGTATTATTAAATATTTCCAAGACCAAAACCGTAAGAATATTTTCAAAACCGTAACATTTACTTATATACAGTAGACTCTCCCTTATCCGGCGTTCTCTTATCTGTCGCTCTCTCTAACCGGCGGTCTCCGAGACGAATGAGTGACGGATCTCAGAACTCGGCTCGATGGTTCTTAGAAAATCTTCCCTACCTAGCTAGCGATACATTTAGTTCGTGGTATTTCATGAATTGGAAACAAAAGTAGGCATTTAAGTTTCGTTTTAGAGGCAGGAATTACTGTTTCTACTAATAAAATAAATGTTTCTACTAAGGCACCTGCGTCTAGTTTTAAAAGTAATCCCCCCAAAAAACCAACGTTGAAAAAAAGAGGCCAGATTCCAGGCCCCTCCCAAAAACAGTTTGCTTATGAAAGTTATATCATTGGATTGGGCCAAATTTTAGGCGGTTAATATCTTGTCAAGAACCTTATAATACCTTCTCTCTTATTTTTGCAATTCCAACTTAGCCATTTTTCGGTAAATGATGGTCACTATAACAATTGGATTTATTATAAAATGTCTGACATTTAAAGAGTCACGCCCTTAGGGTAAGGATTCAGGGTTATTATAAAATCATTGTTGACTACAACCGATCGGGGTTGTATGAACTCGTAAGTTGAAGCGGCCACGGCCAATGAAATTTAACGTAAACTGGCCAAGTTGGAATTGCTCAAATAAGTGAGAGGGGGGTATTATTAGGTTCTTGTCAATGTATTAACTGCCTAAAACGTGGCCCAATACCATGATATCGTAAGTTTCATAAGTCAACTGTTTTTGGGAGGGGACTCTTTTTCCGGGGGGGGGGGGGGTACCCCGGTCCCGACGACGCCGAATTGGGGAGAGTCCACTGTACTTATAAACTATTCACTCACAACTGTCTACAAAAATTCTCCACACGTGATGAACGTTGCAACTTGCAGAATCTGTCTGCCGGAATTTTTCAAAGAAATTCACTAATTTAGGATTTACGGCAAAAAACTACGCCTAAATTCGCATTAACGCTAAAACCCATCCTAAACTTTCGAGAATCTTGGTCTCACTGAAGGTAGGCCACCGCTGCACAGTGTTAAAAGTGCCTTAGCTCCGTGGATGGGAGGATAAAAGACACGGAGGTTGGGAGGAGGAGAATCGGACATAAAGAAAGAGGCAGATAGATAGATAGAGAAAGAGGGATGGCTAATTGGGAGTAGATAGGAGAGAGACAGAAGAAGATAAAGATAGAGTGAAAGAGAGATAGTGAGTGAGGGAGAGATAGAGAGAGTGAAAGAGAGATAGTGAGTGAGAGAGAGATAGACTGAAGGAAAGAGAGAGAGGGTGAGGGAACGGCGGCGCCTGACTGACGGCAGGCTGGAGAACAGGACCCTCACCTCCCCGCTATCTCACTAGCCGCTCCCTTTTATTACGGGCCTCCATCTTTATCATTTTTTTCTACCAATATAATTGTCTTTATACATCCACCATATCTAGGAGCTTCGATTCTCCGAGTACTCGTATTTGGTTATTTATATGGATGTTATGGAGTTCCAGTCCATGATGATTTCTGTAATGAAACGTAACCTGATTACTTGCTCAGGTGCTCCATTACAAGCAACAGATACAGATATATAGTGGAGACGAATGCTTAAGGAGGTGATAGAAGACAGCCAATGGAAAACAAATGGTCCTTTGGGCTAAGGGTCAATTCCTAACAGGGGGGGGGGGGGTAGGAAATTTAAATTTTGTGGTTTTTTAGGTTAACCACGTTTTTTTGTTGATAAAAAGCAATAACTAAACAATTGTTTAAGATATGTAATTCCCAATTTCAGCATCGTAAACTTGACAAAATTTACATGAAGAACAAGGAGACATTGTCAATTATAAAACCAGTGAAATGGGGCTAAAACGCAGTTTAACATTGATGAGGCAGAGGTACTTGCAGCAGCCGATTCTGCGGGGAGAGAATGTCTTGCCTCCAAAAAAAGAAGGTTGTAAATTTAAACTGAGTTTTCCTCTGCCTCATCAATGTTAAACTGCGTTTTAGCCCCCTTTCATTGGTTTTATTGTTTTAATTGAGAAAATCTACTTGTTCTTTAAGTAAATTTTGTCTAGTTTACGATGCTCCAATTGGGAATTAAATATCTTAAAGAGTTATTTAGTTATTGATTTCTATTCAACGAAAAACGTGGTTAGCCTAAAAAACACAAAATTTAAATTTCCTCCCTTCCTGTTGGGAATTGATCCTTAGCCCAAAAGACCATTTCTGTACCATTTGGTGCCTATTACCTCCTTAAGTATTCGTCACTACTTATTATTACACCCTGCATATACATATTTATTTATTTAAATTTTAACGTCCATTGTTATTAACTACGAATCTTATGACGGGTTTTCTAGCCAGGACAGAGCTGATGCCTTTTCTTTTTTCTAAAGAAAAGCCACCACCCCATAGTGGGAATCGAACCCACGACCCTTTGCACAGTGTGTTAGGTGCTCACCCGTTAACACCAAAGGCCACCGGGCCAATTATTCCCCGATTGCTTATATTATCAAATTTTGTCAAAATTATATTTTCGTTATTTTTAATTATAATTTACTGCACTTATCCACTCTGGTGGATAAAAATAGTCCAAGCCTAGGTAATATTTCATTTTTAACGTTAATAAAATATTAAATTTAAATGTTACATAGGATCCTTCTTGGATAACTGTGATAGTACATGGGGGTACTGTTGTCCCTATGTATAGCCATATTATGCATGGGGCCTAAACTGTACGTAAGAACTGTTGTGATTATGTATAGACATATTGTACACAGCAACTGTTCTCTAAGTTAGTTTTATTTTTTTATGTTTCTTCTTGAAAATTTATAGTTTTTACTAAATTATTTTTATTTTTTAGCTGTTTCTTATTCATAAACCTAATTATATAAGTAGATAGATATTTAAAATTGTATAATTGTACCATTGTGTTAGTACTTATAATTATTATGTGAAATGTTAATTTTTGAGGATTTATAATTACTATGTAACTGAATATGTATTTCCATTTCATATCTGGATTTTGGCGAATCGCCTTCGATGCGGGGTGCTCAATTAAAAAAAAGAAAAGAAATTTAAATGTACTAAGAAGTACAGTGGTTTTGATCAACATTATTTTCGTAACTGACATTATTGATTTGCTAAAAATTGGCAATGAAAGAGTGAATAAGTTAATATGGTTCGTAACAGATGGGTAACACTGGAAGGAATGCTTTAAATCGACCTCAGTAGGAAGGAGGTATTTGCCCTAGTTTTATGAGGAGTTTGGCTAATCCCTCGAGAAGGCTACCTAAGCACGGACTCCTATTGCCTTATGTCAGGCTTTGAATAGAAATCTGACTATGATGAACAACGGCTGACAGTTAGGTCAACTTTCCCATACCTTCTGCTGTTTTGTGGCTAAGCCTTCAAATATCAGGATTATTTGCCACCTGTTGCAGTCGGGGGGAGAAAGCTGTTTATTACAGTAGAGAAGTATCGAAGCATCAAACAGCAAATACAATAACTCTAACTTATAGGAATTGTAACAGCTTAGCGTGTATAGCGTCATATAATGATTATATCAGGTGTCATATGAAAATATTAGAATATGCTATGGCCTTTTCTTCGACTGAGGAAAGACCGTAGTCTCATAAGCATTGGTTGTCAGCCCCAGAGAGTTTTTCGCTGGAAACTTGGGGGATTAAAATAATCCCCTAAAAGTGCTCTAAATCCATATTCTCAGGCCCGAATGCGCCCCTCCCAGTCGAATTAAAAAAGAAAACAAAACTTTCTATGAAAATGTGTATCTCACGATTGAATTGTATGATCGGCATGGAAAAAAAAAAGAAAAATATGAATCTTTCCTAAGACTGTTAAAAAAAAAAATCGGTTTTTGGCGACCTCGCGTTCAATTCTTTTTAATTTTTATGAGATTCCTGTTGTGATAGAATCACCAAAACTGTTTGAAAAATTATCTTACCGTTCCCGTACTCGCAACATTTTTTTTTATTCAAGCCGTACGCTATAATAAATAAAAATCTATTCTTTAGTGGAATATATTAAGAAAAAGCCAAAGGGTTTATATGTATGTAATTGTAAATCAGTAATTAATTATATATATAATATTTTTGGCTATTTATTAAATATAAGTCGATTAAAATTATACTCCGTTTCATCAATGGTTATTGTTTTATAATAAATAAATAACAATGGAAATTTCGGGGGGAGGGGGCTGGGATCATTTGGGGGATATGGAATTCTAAGAATTTAGAACTTGGAATAGTTAGCCAACTAAAAAGACATCACAGCAAAAAAAAATTTAGTTTTTTTCTGGACTAAGTCTTCTTATTTACTTATTTTTAAGGTTTTTATGACAGATTTTTACCAATTAACTCAAACTTTTGGGGGCCGCAGCCCCCCCCCCTTACATACGCCCATGGCAAACAATCCATGCTTACTCGGCTAGGGCTTTTATTAGGCTTTCGAACAATCAACTTTTACTTAAATGTTTTAGCCGTTTTGGCGATTTTTAAGAAGGCATACGAAAATGTCAAAACTATGATCTGTCAAAACTATGATGGCGATGAGGTCACCATGTTGGAGAATCTGGGCGTTCATAATAGTTCTCATTGCTATATTTGTATGTGAAAATTAGTTGTTATTGACAACGTTTCGGCTTGAGTAACGAAACCCGACATTCATCACCTTCACAAAACTGCTCATGTATTTTTTTTAATTTTTTAAAATATAAAACTATCCATTTTTAATAAAGTAAAACCCTTGAACGACGACACTAGAAGGGAAAATCTTTAATGCGCGCCCGGGTTTTCAATCTGGGTCCTTCTGTTCATTAGTCAATTTTAGTAAATATAATTTTACAGCTCGAATGAAGTTTATTACAATCAAATTTAATCTTAGACGTTGTGTTTGTGAATATCATTTTACTACAATGTGAATCGTAATATACTACAATCCACTTTTATCGTACAATAGCTGTTGCGATTTGAATGTCATATCATCTTTAAATTGTTGTTACAATCCACTTGCGGCGTGAACGCTGTGACTGTGTTGGTATCATTTCCTGACGAGAACACATTACAATTTCCATTATTCTTACAAATGTTGATTGTATATTGTGACATAAAAATCGTAATTTTTAATAGTGGAGATGGAGATAGTTAGCCGTTGTAGTGATACGAAGACAAGGTATGGTTGATTTCTTCCTGAAGGTCTGACGTTTTTTTCTCCTAGCCGAATCCCGACCATACCTTGTCTTCGTAATTTGTAATATTTTGCTTTGAGAGGATATACATAAAGGCACACGGTTAATTGAAACTCATTGAAAGAACAAGAAAGGAAAGGGCTCACAACCAAAGTTTGGTTCATTCAAGAAAAAAAAAAAAAACAGGCCGAGGTTCAGTAATAAGTTAGCCTACAGTTAGTTAAAGGAATAGGTATTTCAGAAAACGAGAGTTTAATAAATGGTTTATTGGGTAAAAAATGGGTTAGTTGATACCTGGGTAGGGCACCCACTAGGCCCTTCTTTCATTCATCTCCACACGGGCACACCCACACAGCCTGCAGAAACTACATTCTACCCATTCAAGTCTTCAGTCAATTAGAGCCCTTTGGCTCCGTCACCTCAACCAAACTGTTTTCGTTTTTTTCATTCACTTTTTTTCTGTCCTGTTGGCTTCAATTACTACGTTCTGTTCACAGCCCGTCCCCGCCTGTTCACTTTGATCTTATACCTTTCTAGTACTGTGCGTTTTTGTGTTTGTATTGTTTTTCATTATTAAAAATGAAATTTTTTATATTAAAAAAAAATATACATGAGCCGTTTTGTGAAGGTGATGAATGTCGGGTTTCGTTACCCAAGCCGATACGTTGTCAATAACCATTAATTTTAACTAATACATTTAAAATTTCTGAGTTCACCATTTTGGACACCTCAGCTTTAAATCGGGGAAGGATGATCTCTAGGGACATTGATTAATCGACTTTGGTACCCTAAGGTAGGAACTCTTGAGACCCATGCATGACTAAAAGGAGGCTTTGGTCAGAATCTCGACCAGGACTTTGGTACCCTAAGGTAGGAACTCTTGAGACCCATGCATGACTAAAAGGAGGCTTTGGTCAGAATCTCGACCAGGACTTTGGTACCCTAAGGTAGGAACTCTTGAACCCATGGCGGATGATGATAAGTTGGACTTATTATGAAGCAACTCGTGCTTCATGGTGAAATGAAATGGACTTACTTGATCCTGGATAATGTAAACGAACAAAGAAAAGTTCTAGTGACAAAGTGGCCAAATAATATTGGCTGGATAGAACGTTGAGCGGACAGAAAGAGGGGAATTTGGATGGTGATGTCATGCATGACTAAAAGGAGGCTTAGGTCAGAATCTCGACCAGGATGTTGAAAGCCTGATTGGAATTTTTGGAGGGTATCTGAGGAGAGTAAAGAGACATTAATCAAAGGGATATCTATACAAGGGGTGTTTCTTAATATTTTCTCTAATTAATTATATGGCTGACGGTAGGTTAGTAAAAATAAAACTAGAATAATAATATCAATTAATTTATTAAAATCAGTCACTCAATTAAATGATTCAAACTGCTTTAGGTGACTCTTCAGGAGCTAACATATTCACTGCACTAGTAACTCCTCTAGCTAATTATTCCATAAAATATAAAAACACATTCGACTCCACAAATGGAATAATTATAGAAAAATAAAACGAGTATCTGCAAGTATATGGGCACGGATTTCGCTCCAAAATCCTTGTTCCAGTCGAAGGATTCTGCTGGTCAACATACTTAACCTTTCGAATTACACGAAAGATTTTTGTACCAAATTTTGTCAAAATCGGACCATTTTGAGCCTGTGAAACGTATTTTTTTTTTTTTTTTTTTTTTTACTGAGAGAAATAGCAAATTACAAGAAAATAGGTACATTATATTACTGCTTGTCATCAGACGTATTCATCCACCCAACGATAAAAACATCTATAGAAGGGGTACAACCTCATAAAGGGAGGTTCTTGCCTATGGAGGAAGGAAGGAACCGTGCTAAAAGGTAACCTTACAAAGTCTAAAATGAAAGGAAACATACTTATTATATGACAAAAACACGAAAAAAATAGTTAAGCAGAGATTAAGTATTTAAATAGTATATTCTTTTATTTATTGACAAAACCCGAAAGAACTTTACTTTTTTATTCTTTGGACCGATTGTACGCAGCTGACTCACAGTTGATTGACGGCATATAATAAACTGTCGCTTATGTCGTTTTGGCATTGTAGAGGATGATTCGCCTTAGTCCAATAAGGCTGTTTCAGCAAAACAGTTAATAATTGAGGTCCTAAAGAGGTACCTAAAGTGATTTAAAACGTATAGAGCTAATTGAGGTCCTAAAGAGGTACCTAAAGTGATTTAAAACGTATAGAGCTAATTTTAATAACTTAATCGACATTATAATCCTAGTTTTACTGACTTTCCGCCTGCCTTATATATGGTTAGAGACATTTGGTCAATATAAGATGTAGATATTTTTTGTTTGCGTAAATGATAGTAACAGGTGCGTGATGGCTGGAGAAAGCATTACATAGACGATTTAGCCTTTTAAAATACAAGTCGTCAGACATCGATAGAAATGCTTGCTAAGGATGCTTACTACCATATGGGATGGCTTCAACTGACTCAGGCTCTGTGTAGTGTTCTCATAAATCGCAAGTACAGTTAAACCTCCCTTAACGGACACCTCCCTACAGCGGACACCTCTATTAACGGACATTTTCTCACAGTCCCGAATTTTTCTATAGGTAAAATAAACCTCTATATTGCGGACACCTCTGTACAACGGACACGGACAGAGAAACCTGATTTTTTACCTCCTTACTACGGACAAGTACATCTAATGTAAGCTATCGAAGCGTTCCTATCGGTGTAGGTTTCCAGTAAAATGCGTTAACAAAAACAAACTCTTTGTAAGAATAAGATATATATACAGAATAGTGACTAGTAATATCTTCCTAGGAATTTCACAAGAGGAACCCCTTCCTTTTCAGCAGAAGCATATGATTTTCCGCTGGCAGATTACTATTGTTTTGCCTACGCGGTATCACGGTTCCGGGAATATTCCATAACTCTCATTCCGTTCACATTCCCTCTCTTCAATTTTCAGTTGGTTTTTAGCTCTTGTTGAGTAAATATAGTGATTTCTCTTCAATATGTCTAATCGGAAATCTCTGACACTTAAAGAACAAATTGACATGATAACATTTTCTAATCGCGAAAAATGTGGTGTGCGTAAAGTTGCCGAGTTTTTTAAGATAGGGAAAACAGGCAAAAGCACTATAGTTAGCTGGACAGTTGGGCTATTCTGAATTTAAAGCTTCCAATGGGTGGCTGGAAAAATTTCGTGGCAGGCACAAAATTTCATTTAGAGCCATTTGTGGAGAATCGGCATCGGTGAATGCGGAAACAGTTACTCAGTAGGAATCCAAGCTTCCATCATTACTCTTTGGATATACGGCTGAAAATATTTTTAATTATTTTTTTTTATAAGTTTATACTTATTGAACTTCTTTCTATATACTTAAAAAAAACTTGTGATGGGTAATTATCAAATGGTTAATAAAAACATGAATTAAATGTACAAATTCGGTACGTATCCATCTCCACCAACCCCTCTGTATAGCGGACTCCTGTCTATAGTGGACAACTTTGGTTCTCCCAGAGGTGTCCGCTATAGAGAGGTTTCACTGTACTACATTTTCTAGTGCCTACATACATTTTGCTATAAATAATGTACAAACAAGAGTAATTGCGGTTAAGTGGAGCGTGTTGTGAATAAAACCACAATGCTGGTCATCACATGTAGGGAAGATCGGGAGAAGTTTTCGGGAATACTGTCCTTCCTGGATGTGTGGTGGCTGACCAGCGCCTTGATGTGGGAAAGATTACTATCTTGCTCCACCTTATCCGGCCCGATCTTTCACCTGGCTAGCCTAAAAAGTCATTCAAGATAATCGGTGGCCAACATCCTCACATTTGCAATGACAAGAAAGTTATAATTGGCCTCGAAGAGATTCCCTTCCCAACCATCTTCAATCTTCACGCTCTGACGCTTCAAACGAGTTACATTCCGATAGAATCCCGGAACATCTGAAAGATGTTGCTAAAAATAATTATTTAAATTGATATATATTTTGGGCTTGACGTCGGTCACCTTCTAATATAATGAAGGGCATTCACAACAACTCTACACTTTTTCTAGTTAATTAATAATAATTATTATTGTAATTATAATTAAACTGGGGTCCCCCCGCTGTGTAGTGGCCAATGCCTTGGATTTTCTCGGGTTCGAGTCCCACCGGAAGCAGGAATTTTCTCATCCCACAGGTCATTGAGAAAATTCCCCGTGGATCACATAAGAAAATTCCAATTACGCGTGGACCTTATCATACATCAGAACCGAGGGTGGCAACATAAGTTGAAATTTGATAAATCCACATTTGGAATAGGTGAAGTTCATTTTGATTTTCTTTGTTTCATAAACCTCTTAGAAGCTGGTTTCTTCTTCTTTTCTATAAGGATTACATGATAAGGATTAAAAGCTTCGTATCAAGTAAGCATAACTTTTGAAAAGCGTCGACCATTTGGGATTATATTCCTAACAATTACTATTTTAATGAAAGCAAATTATTGTCTTTGGAGTAAAGTTACTTTTCTTAGATTCTACTTATTCTTGTTATTTTTATTTGCTGGTGGTGGTTGTTTTCTATGTAAACCTCGTTGCTCGAACTGCTTGTCTTTTTTAAAGTTAAGCGTATAAGTGCCCAACCTAATGAACAAGTTCTCTGGAATCACCAGTGACAATATCTTCGTTAAATTCTGATGAGGTTCCGAAATCCGATACAAAATCGGCTATGTGTGAATTTTCGTGAGACATTCTCTATTTCTGAGAAAATCGTAGACATTTATTATTTCTTATCTACAGATATAAAATAATAAATGAGCCAAAGTTGATATCAATAATTTTACTGTACAACTGATTAATACGGAGGGCGATAACCCTGTGTAACACTTAATTTTCAATTTTATATTGTTTTTAAAAATAAAATGGGCAATAAACGTTCGGCTGTATTGTGAATTACACTACCGGCCTTCGTATAACCATAGTGTTGAAAGAGGAAAAAGCGTAAGATTCGCCTGAAGACAAATAATGTTTTTCTGATCTTTTTCTCATTCATAAGTCGGAGTTCATATGTTAAGTTATCACTGCACGATAGTTTATACGCCACATATAAATCACTGGGATAATATTTAAACCCAGAAGGTCATTTTTATATTATTAGTACAAGAACATTATCCCCATATAGGTCAATGCACAATTTTCTGGGGAAAATCTGAGAACTAAATCTCGCTAAGGCACTCTGTCATTACTAAATCAGCGCTTCTAGGTTTAAAGTAATCCCTTGTAGAAGACGTCAAATATTCCGGTGATTAGCAGAGCTTCGTCTAGAGGTGGAGCTGATTAGAATAATCCCTCTTAATCAGATGGAAGGGCGAGATCTTGAGGTCTAATCTCACGGACCAATCTTGCGGCCTGAGGACTCGAGGGCTTCTGTCTTCCGATCACAACTCCAACTCTAGAAACTATATTTGGCCCAAATATTGTAAATAAAAATTACTGAGGATCTATATTTTTTTTTGAACGATTAAATTAGTAGTGAATGACAATTTTCCTGAAAGAGTAATGAAAGCCATCCAACTATTAAAAAAACAAAAACGATTTTGAGAATTAATGTTATTTCCCATTAATCTAAAATTTTGCTTTAGCAGTGTCAAGAGCTAATAAAACCCTTTCAGTGTGTTTCCTCCCTCTCTATAGGAAGAACAACCCACTAATGGTGGCGACCCATTGACAAAATCCGTAAGTTCTGACATAAGTCTCGAAGCTTGATATTTACAGACACACACATGTTAATATATGTATGTATGTGTGTATATGTATATATATATGTATATATATATATATATATATATATATATATATATATATATATATATATATATATATATGTTTTCCTTTTACCAAGGCGAAGATTGAGTCATAAGAGTGAATAATAACATAAAGATACTTAGTCTAAAACCGAAAGTGCGATAATCGGCAGTATCGGCAGAATATTTTTTGGAAGAGTTGTGATTCTCGAAAATTTGTGGCTAACTAGACTTTTTATTAATATTAACTTTTTAAACGTTTCTTGCGGCTTAAAAAAATGACACTTGTAAACATTGAAACTGCAGTCTTAAAGCAAACTCAATACTAATTTTAAAAAAAAGGTGGAAGAAGTCAAATAATAATGCGTACAAGTAGAGAAAATGGGGGGTATCCTAAAAAATAAATGTTTTTTTTCAAAATAATTTTTGGAGCAAAAACAGGTAGAACAACAAAAACAGATAGAAACGTGCGGTTGGCAACATTTAACAAAATGTTTGGTCTAGTTTCAATCCTTTGAATATTGTGATCTACCTGCGATTAGGAAGGTTAAGTTGTAAGGTTACAGGAGATTGAAGAAACAAGGTGTCCTTTGTGATTTGTAAGTGACGGATGAGAAGAGATTTGTCTGTTCCTGGCCTAGCAGCCGCAAAAATAGTATTGTATGTTTTTTTTTTTTTGTTTTTTTTTTTTTTTTTTTTGTTTTTTTTTTTTGTATCAATGTAACTATCTTCTAAAGGCGAAGTTCTTGAGAGTCTTGAGAAATTTTTCAAAAATATATGAATGAATCTAACAAAAGTAGAAAAAAAAAAAAAATGCAAAGAGTTACTAACAGCGCACAGGATATTGGATATTCAAGAGGCAAAGTAGGTAAGAGATGCATGAATTAAGTGGGATGCCGCAAACGAGATTTAGTTTTATTGTAGTGAAAATAAAATCTGAGAAGGATTAATTCTAGATATATATTCTCTCGGAGGTAAATGCATCGGCATTGCCTCCTATAAACCGCCGGCTCATTTGCATTAACCCTCACTAGTCGAACGGATATGGGTATATTATCCGATTTGTATGACAAAACAATACATCTTCCTGTTCAGTTTTTTTAGGCAAAAATGCTAGAGGCCTCATTTCCAATACTGAGATTTCCACTTGAAAGTGAACGACGTGAAAGCGTGGAAGGTGAAAAATGCGAGCCACCGGCATTTCTGCAGGTAGAGAGAAATGATAACATCAAAGCCACAGACAGACCTTCAGTGGCTAATTTGCTGAAAAGTGGAAATCACTAATCACTTCTCTGACAGTGTGTCATTATGTTCAGGTACCGCGGTGTTTTAGTTGATGCATTCATTCTTAGGACATTTTCTCACTCCCTAAATATATGTGTCTGCCAGTTTAATTATATCGTCCTCTTTCATATTTTTTTCTTTTACTTTTTTTGAGATACTCAAAAATGATGGAATTACTTAACTATTGGTTATCTGAGATGAATAAATAGTTTTTATCCAAGGTTTTTTAGAATATAATTTGGGGGGGGGGCTGGGAGCACCGGGGGATTTGGGGGTTATGGAATACTAAACAACCTAGAACTTGTAGGAGTTAGCCAACTAAAAAGCCATTACACCAAAAAAAGAAAAAAAAAATCTGAACTAAGTCTTCTTAATTAATTTATTTTCAAGGTTTTTATGAAACATTTTAACCAATTAAATCAAAATTTCAGGGGAGAGTTAACTTTTTTTTTAACATTCAGAAATGACGGATTGACTTAAAAATCATTGTTCTTATTCATTTAAACTAAGATGTTCAATTTTTTGTTATGGAAGATGGATAAATATTGGTTCCCTAAAACCTATTTTATTTTTTATTAAAAAAATATTACCACATTCAGAGCCCTTAGTTAAAGTTAAATGAGGCCAACACACAATGTGAACGTTGAAAAGAATCTGAGCTTTTTATGAGAATTATTATTTTCCAGCTATTTGTCAAATATAATAAATTGGCTTCGAGCGTTGGCGGAATGGTTAGAATATGGGACTGTTGAGGAGGGTTGAGCTTTTTTTTACAGCGATGTGCTCACGGAGAAAAAAAAACGACTTAATCATGGATATTTTAAAAGGAACGCAACCAGTTTATGAAGAAAAGAAACAACAATAAATTTTCTTAAATTATGCATGAATTAAATTTGGTAGAATTATTTTTATGAATGAGTCAGAAGGACTCAAATGCTCAGTGCTAATAAGAAATGTAATATATATTCAATTAGAGGCAAGGTGGATTTAACTTGTTTGATAAATACTTATATAAAATGCCATGCTACGAAAAATTTAAATTGCATTTTAGGTATGAGAGATTAAAAAAAGCCAGGGTTCAAAGCATCTTGCCGGCCAAATAAATTTTAAAAAATTAGATCCTCTATTCTTATGAGACTGCAAAGAAGTTATAATTGTGCAAAAAAGGTCACCACAAAACAAAATAGTTGCAAATTGAAAACTAAAGTATTTCCTCTAACACAAGGTTAGTGTTTAATGTTTATTTTCGGGGGTTTGAGTTAACCCTAAAACCTCTGAGAAGTGTTGATAACAGATAGGCGACCATTCGAAAAGTCCGTCGACTTTCGACGGAAAGTGTAAATTGCAACAGATTTACATTGTAGATTTATGAAGGAGGGGCCAGAGGAAACCCCAAATATTTAGTAATGATTTCATTGAGCTTTATGCGTGATTTATTTGTTTTCAAATAAAATGACGCATAAATGTGTTTTTTAATCCCGTTAGAATAACTTATGTAATTCGTATGAGTCAGATTTTTGTGCTCTGTCACCATTATATGCCGCGAAAAAATATAACATTCAACAAATCTGGCTACAACGGACAAGCATAAAATTCAAAATCGAATTCTATAGGTAATTTTGTTATGGCAATATCTATTTAAATTTAATTACATTGATAGAAAATGAGCTTTTTAATGAATGGAAATACTCTTTGTAATTTGCAGATAATATGAACCTCTGCATAATTAATAAGTTGGCTTGTGATAAATCTTTATATTTCCTACTTATTAGACTCTCTGTTATACTGGAATTTCATATAATGACATAAAAATGACCGTAGGCACAACTTATTATTAATATTTATCTAATGTTGTAAGTACAATTACTAATTATGTTCCATGTTTTCGCAATGTTAGTATACTCTCCAGATAACATAAACGAATGAATAATAATTTTTAACCTAAAGTGTATAATTACAAGATAAGTTGCCTAAAAAAGGTCAATGAGTTCCAAAACGTCGCAATAAGCATTATATATACACATTTTTGAAGACTCTAGCCATCTTATTTGAATACAACTCATACACTCCCTCCCAACATCATCATAGCTCTTATTAATTTGAAAGGACATTATAAGTCTATTGTAGACAGAATTTATTCGATCAAATGAAGGGTACATTTCGTTTTTATTTATGTACAGGAGGGTTCACAGTAGAAGCCCCCAATATTTGTTGTGTGTTTGGCAAAGAAGATATTCAAACATCAAACCCCTGGGGGCACCCCCAAGCTCTCTTACCGTGTCTCCTGTGACCTCCTGAACCCTTCCAACCCAAAAAATATGTCGAGCTTATAGTTAAGAATGTAAACTTACCGGTTGAATAGTTGTGTTTGGGTTATCGCGTAGACGAGCCTATTTCGGTAGCGGTTTTTGTGCTGTGCTCCTGCCGTGCTTAAGAGGGGCGGCATTTTTGAAACAACAACTGAGTAGGGCGTGTAAGAAAAAGTGTCCAGAGGGCAAAAATCTTTAAGGATGGCTTGGTCGCCCGTTCGACATCCTCATGTCATCTATTATATTTAATAACCTAGTAGGCATACATATATATGTGATGTGGTGAATATTCTTGTTTTGTCGTTGCTTACATATTTTTTATTTCATTACCTGTTCTAGATATAAGTGGCAGAAAATATTATTGTAAAATTTATAAAGGACGGTATCAGCCAGAGAAATCCGTGTCCAAAGATTTAAACGTGTTTCCATTGAGCTTCCTCACGAGAAGAATTTAGTTTGACACCCACTTCATATTTTCAGTCTACAAAACTTGTTTTCAAATAACACTAGGGATAAAAATGGTTTCGTATCCCGGGGTAAGATAATGTAGTTCGTATTAGCTAGACGTATGTAGTCTTTCAACTTTCTACACCACGAAAACAGACAAAATTCAACAAATCGGACTGCCATCGACAATCGAAATCTATAGCTAATTTCCTTTAATTAACGTTTATTTAAATTTGTTTAAAACCCACCTTAAATTAATAGAAAACATTATATTTATTAATTAGAATGGAAATATGTTTTGTAATTTGCATATAATATGTATCTTATAATTTATGACATGTCTAGACACTTCCTACAGGGTTTATCTCAAGTAAATAACAGTATTCAGTTGAGTGAAACTAGATCATATATATTTATTTATTCATTGTATTTACGAGCCCGCAAAGTAGCGACTTGTTCGTTATATTGTTACATTTTATTATAGGCACATTGACCTATACTAAATTCTTATATCTAATGATAATATTCTTAAGAATACTATAATATTATCTTACAATAGCACATGATATTAATTACAATTTGGATATATATTACATAATATGCTACTAATACTATTAACTAATTATAATATTAATAATTCAAATATTACCACTAAAATATTAATAACTAATAATACTAATACTAATACTAATAATACTACTACAATTATTTTAGCTTAAACATACTTATATTTCACATTGAGGTTTAATATATGTTCTTTATGTGAGCACTTTTAGTTCATCTGGCTGATAGTGGTGGGCTGCCTTCAGCTAATATCTCTCGCATGTCGTGTGGTAAGTCTAAGTAGTCCCGTTCTCTGCAGTCTGTCAGTATGTGTTTTACTGTCAGTCTCACATTACAGATTCTGCAGAGTGGTTCGTCTTGTCGAGTCATTAGATGAGAATGAGTCAAGTGAATGGCCTATTCTGAGCCTGGTAACTACAACTTCGTCTCTTCTTGTGAATCGATTTCTTGACGGCCAGGCACCTACGCACTCTTTTATCTAACGCGTAATTTATTGTCTGTAGTGTACGTCCATGTATTTTGCCATTTGTTTATAATATGTGTTGTAATCTGCAGGTAAGTGTCTTGTAACGTCATTCGGTCTTCGTCAGTTCCTAACCTTTTTGCTGCAATTTTTGCTTCTTTGTCGGCGTCAGTGTTTCCTGGGAAGTTTGTGTGTCCAGGTAGCCACACCATTTCAATGTGTACATTATGACTTTGTAGTCGGTGTACTTGTTCAAAAATTTGTGTGATTATTGGATGTGTTTCATACATGTTACTTAGGGAGAGCAAACAACTTAGTGAATCCGAAAAAATTAGGATCTTTTGGTTCGGAAGGATGATTACATTTTGAAGAGCTAGTAAAATGGCATGTGATTCGGCAGTGAAAATGCTAGAGTTATCAGCAATTCTTAATTGAAAAGAGTTTGAGTGAATAACTGCTGCTGATCCAGTGCCTTCTAGTGTTTTTGACCCATCCGTGAAAATAAGGAGAGCATCTGGATTTGAAGATGTTAATTTATTATCAGAAACTAGATCAGAAATGTAGTTAATGCTGTCAACCGCACGTTTCTATCTGTTTTTATTCCAGACATATTCCATTCTAAATGTTATTTCGAAAAAAAAATGTTTTTTTTTTTTTTTTTTTTAAGAAAAGCCCCAATTCTCTATGCTTGAACACTTCATTTTTCAACGTTACATAACTTTTTTTTTTTTAATTCAGCGTTAAATTTTCTTTAACGAATGCACATTCTTTACCTTTAACTATTTTTATATTCGTTGTTCTGTATTGTGTACTAAATGTATCATTACTAAAACATCTTTAAACGCCAACCTTCCTGTTTTATAATAATGATTATTTTGGGGAAATTTTAAAGTCGAAATATGAAATCCATTCTCAAAGGATCTGCATGAAGTGGACATATCCCTTCCGAACGTCCAAATTTCTTCAAGTTGAGCGATCTCGTTAATAGTATAACTCTCATGTTAAAGTATAGTGATTGCCTACAGTATTTTTTGTTGCTAGGAGCAGGAATCGATTTGTCAAAGTGAAGTGGAAAAACACTGACAGCTATTTTCCTTCCTTTTAGGCAGCTGGCTTTGATAAATCAGCGTAAAGTGTTTTGTTAATGCATGTTTGATGAGGACAACCTATAAATGACTAACCTATTAATGACTTGGGGCACGAGTCAACCTAGGATTTAATGATAAGACACTAATCCTGCGTTATTTTACCGTGTTACCTATAAAATCTATTAATAAGCTCACAGTATTCGACGGAACGTGTAAGGAGTTCCATTGTCCATTGGGCCACTATTTAGGAGACCAACACACTTCTGTGGATACTACTTCTAGGTTAGTAATATTCGGTTGTTGAGAGAAGGAAAGCTAATTTTTCCGGGGATATATTCGGAACAACTTAAGTAAGAATACTTGAGGTATGCGTAAATCGAAAAATTCCAAAAACATTTTTTTTTTCATTTTAAATATAAAATAAATTAAAATATCACACGTTTTTTTTTTTTTTTTTTTTTTTTTTTTTTTTTTTTTTTTTTTTTTTTTTTTTTTTTTTTTTTTTTTCTTTTGCTCATAGCTCCAAACGTATACATGCTAGAGACCTTCTCAAGAAGTCAAAAGATTTGTAATGAAATCGCCTAAAATGTTTATATTATATAGAAACGTTAAAATCGATTCCCGCTTTTAAACATTTCTACATAATTTTCGTAAGGTTAACATTTTTCGGGTATACATTTTAAGTAGAATAGTTTGATTATTTAATAAAACAACCCACCAATATAATAATTATGCAATTGAAGTATCAGTGAAAAAAGTTGAAATTTTTCGAATTGTTGTAAGCCCCAAACCAATTGCTTTGTATATTAGAAATATTTTGTTTAAAAAAATAGGCCCTCAAGCTTTATAAAACCTTTTACAGATTGAAATTCTGTTAGTTTGGGAGGCTTCAGGATATTTTTATAGTCTTAACAATTTTTTGGCTTATAAACAAATTGAATATCTCCAAGAATTTTCAACCACATGTAAGTCAGCAAACGACGTAACAATGATGTTAGGTAGGAAAAAGAAAACTTAACTTACCAAAAAATAAAAACAAAGTTTAGTTGCCCAACTATATTGGGTTGATTACCAGTATATTCCCTTACCAACCAGCAACGATAAATGACAGCCAGAAGAAGCCGGAGAGGAATCCGGCGAAATATTGTGCAGAAAGGATAGGCAAAACCGCTGGAGAATGAAGCCACATCCCAACTAACACATGTAGTTCCCCAGCGAAGCAGTTTAAAACAAAATGTTCCTCAAGACCATGGTCCTTTTGAAGTAATTAATTTTTTTTATTTTTTTTTATTTTATTTTTTTTTTTTTTTTTATTATTTTTTTTTTTTTTACGGCGCATCTACATCTAGGTCATTAGCACCGACATCCAGGGTGTAGCGAGGAATTTTACCAGCGAGCCGTGGGATGATAAAATTCCTGCCGGAGGTTGGGAATCGAACCCACCATCTCTCGCTTATGAATCCAAGGCGCTAGCCATTAGCCCACGGGAGACCCCAATTTTTTTTTTTTTTTTTTTCTGTTTTTATTGCGATTTTTAATATTAATACGATATAAGTAGTTATTATTCCTAAAGTGTATGATTTTGAATTGACCATATAAATTGCATACAATTTCCTGTACGAAGGACAATTTTAAGATTTGAACAGTCGCAAAAACGTTTCATTCAAAATAATTCATGAACATAAAAGATAACAGGAAAGCGAAAATGTCTAAAACATTTATGATTGATTGTCCCGTGGGGGGGGGGAGCCTGGAAATATTTATGTGCCCCGAAAACCTCCTTATGTAATAACCATTCAGATGTCAAATAACCTATAATTTTAGGTTCTAAATTGGCTGGCGCATTTTTAGTTCAAATAAAATTTCCGAAATACATCTTCATTTAGATAACACTTTTTGATGTGTTTCATAATAATGGCTAATATTCATTACAGTCTTCATAAAAAGTTTATATTATTATAAATAATAGGATATTTTTGAACATTTGAAAATAGCCTTTCGTGATTAAAATGACAGAAACGCAATCAAATCTAAATGACCCCTTGTTTAATATTTTCATAATTATTTTAACAATATTGTTTTAAGTATGATGTTTTTCTACAATTTTCATCAAAAAAGACAATGGATTTCGAATAGCTTAATGGAATAAATCCATTTCGACAAGATAACTCCATGTCATTTGTCTGGACCTGATGGGGATTGATTGCAATGACACGTAATTCACATTCCGTTTTTATGGCTGGGGGAAAAAAAAAATCGAAGGGTTGAAATTAGGAACCAGATGAGTTTTGTTAATGTAAAGCACTTACCAAGTGTTACATATATTGATGAAGACTTTTGACCCTCCATAGAAACTGCAGTATTTTATATCCCATTTTAGACCTAGAGGGTAATTGTTTTATATCACTTGTAACATGACAATTAGAGAAAGTAATGCATTCCTTTTGAATGTTTCAAATTGATCATTTACAGGAATGACGTATTAATAGGTGCAGTGAGCTAAGTAGGGAAAATTACATTTTTGGCCCCTTGGGTTATTTTAATTAAAATCCAGGAAACCATGAATAACTAAAGAGTAGTAGTAATGTATTGTATTATCTCTTCTGCAAATAAAATAAGTATTTACATACACGCTTATAAACGCAAAAAAAAAAAAAAAAAAAAAAAAAAAAAAAAAAAAAAAAAGGAGAGAGAAAAGAATATACATTCCTTATATTTACAAAACAGACACACTTTTATATTTGTGTATATATATATATATATATATATGTGTGTGTGTATATAAATATACACACAACAAATATATATAGATATGTATAAATATACATATATATGTATGTGTGTGTGTTTGTGTGAGTCTGGCCGAGGGCCAGATGCTGTCCTTACATCTAATTCTTGACCTTACCTAACGACGACACTACGGTGTCCTCCAGGACACGATGGTTCCGATGGATAGAAGCACCTGAACCAAATGAGAAACGTATAGAGATGGTTAACAAAGACTGTTTTAATCCCTAACGTATATTTATATCCAATACTTTAGTTGTTTTTAACTAGTTAGTTATGCGATTTTTTACATTTTCTATTAAGTTATATGAATTTCTTATACTTGTGTATACGATTCTTTTTATGTGTGTAATTGTTAACGAAATATCAGCAATCATATTCCTTTATTAAGAGCCCATGGATATTTAATTATATTATTCTGTGAATGTATAATTTTTAATTATAAAATTAAGGCT
The DNA here is from genome assembly GCA_946811695.1 of Gonocerus acuteangulatus. Lineage (NCBI taxonomy): Eukaryota > Metazoa > Arthropoda > Insecta > Hemiptera > Coreidae > Gonocerus > Gonocerus acuteangulatus. The sequence goes on along the minus strand of OX328132.1, from coordinate 7,433,790 downwards.
CAAATTTGACAGAAATACATTTTTGTGTGATTTCCTTAGCTAACTGTGAACTGCTGAAAAATTAAAATCAGAAATTTCTTTTTTCCTTATTACACACCTCCCGCCTTCATTATTTAAATAATTGTTGATAACCTAAATGATCAAATTTAATTAAGTAAATGCGTAATCTTTATTAAACCCCTAACAAAATATGTTTAGATAGATTTTATTCTAAAAATGGTAATCGTGAAGAAATTCGTGGAGCATTCCTCTCTACGTAGATAGTGGACATTCTTTTTTTTTTTTATTCTCCTTTAAAAATAATATAATAAGATAAAAAGAGGTGAAGTTTCCCCCAAATAGCCAGGGAGGATCCATTGTAAATGGGATTCGTGGTCGCCTGGAGATAAAGTGGCGCCATCCGCTTTAGACGCCCGTTGTCCAAACAACATTCCTAAATTAAAAGTCATTACGTTCTGATAATTATTTTTCCAGCAGTAAATAAGGTCATACGCTGACAAGTTAGTTAGCTTGCCGAAGTGGAATCGAAGAGATGCAGTTGCCTAAATCAGCCCTAGGCGGCTGAGATTTTGAGTTATTATCTGCCTGAATTAAGTTGCCGACTTCGCATAGGATATTTAGAAGGAATGTATGTTACACATTATTAATTATGAGTGCTATCCATATCGCCTTCTCAGCAATAAGGTTTCATTTGGAAAAAAAAATCTAGATTTAATTAGGCACTTGATTCGATTTATTTATCTCATAATTCTTCACTCTTGAAGCCCATAATAAATTATGTGTATACATCCTAAGCTAACCGATTTTCAAAAAATTGTACAAGTCCTTTAACACCCACTGAATCAAGACGTAGAGTTGACTTATTTGGAACTTCTGAAACTATTAAAATAATAACTACAAAAATGTAACAGTTTTGGAGAAATTGAAATAGTCACATCCTTCACAAAAATCTTGACGTGGCAAGAAAGCGTTTAGAGGTCATAATAAAAGACATTTTTGTGAAGAAAGTGACAGGTTAGGTTGTCAAAAGTATTTGTGTTCCAAATTTCCTCGAATTGCACAATAAGCGCGGAAAAGACAAGTTGATATTTGATTAACGTTGACTACCAAGATCCATGTTACTTAATGTTTTAAGGTCTTCTGGATATGACCGTGTCATTGTGATAACCGACGTTTCACCAGACTTTCTACAAGCTTTTCAGTTGTTTTTTTTTTTTCTGAGATTCTCGGTAGAAACTGAGAAAACCTGGAGAATGAACCTGAAGGCTGCAGCCTCTAAATCTTAACAAGATTTCAATGCATTTTGTTACAATGAAACCTAATAAAATTTATAACTACCAGATTTTTGTTTTTTGTTTCCCCTGTTTATTAAATTATGTGTAAATAATTGACGAACTTTTACAATTGAACATAGAATAATATTTTATTTTTCATCTAACTTAATATCAGCGGGGGCGAGGTTAGCTCAGTGGTAGAGCACTGGACTAATAAGTTGGAGGACCTGAGTTCAAATCCCGAGCAAGCACTAAAGATTTTTTTTTCTAGTGTCTTCCTTCATGGGTGGGATTCGGCCTCCCTGACCGTCCCTAGGCCAACCCAGCCTTTAATTAATTTAATAATGGGTACCTTGGTTGGTGCTAATGAATCTAGGAGTCGAAGCAGCCAAGGGGAAAATCAGGCGGCCGGAGCGTAGTACTGACCACACTATCTCCCTAGTGTGCCGTATGGTCATGAATCAGATACCTCTATAGTATCTGCCCCTCAGGGCCCTCGTGGCCTGTTACGGGACTGATTTTTTTTTCTTAATATCAGCAATGATATCGGTGAAATTTAACATTCAAATCCTGATTAGACTTAGAATTAGGCTGTAGGCTATTTCTGAAACACGAAATGTCGTTTGGCCCCACTGTTCGTGTGTTATCATCACAATGACACCATCATATCCAGAATACTTTAAAACGTTAAGTTGATATTTACACAAATTTCAAGGACCGTTTTTCTCGTGATTTAAGGGTTATGCAACATCGAAATGTCTTGTCAACACTTTGGTTGCGTCATTGAGTCTAAACCATTAGCGGGGTTCCCTTTCTATGGGGAGGGAGGAAACGCAACAAAATTCTAAATCACTGGAATCCTGAGTGGTATGGTTGATCTTAACAAATGTCATGGGATTTATCAGGCATTCCCTCCGCAAGGAGACATGTCTCTTTTTATTTATATTTTTTTTTTTCTTCAAAATAATGAAATAAGATAAAAAGGCCTTAGGTTTTCCCCAAATAGCCAGAGAGGATCCATTGTAAAGGAGAACCGTGGCCAGCCTAAGATAAAGTGGCGCCTCTCAGCGTCGGGCGCCATCAGGTTTAGCCGGGCGACACCCTGATACCTGGGACCTACACCTCGGCCGGGTCTCCTACCAGCCAATAACACTAATTATTCTACTAGGCAAACAAACATCTCACTCCACTAGACCAGATTCAAACAGGAAAGCCACGTGGAAATTGACAAACCACTCAAACTACGATTTCGGTGGACAGATATAACAATTCACATATGAGGAATTTATATGCACATGTTTTTTTGTAATATTTTTTCGAGTTACGATCTTTGTATGTTGACATGTGTATTTAAATAATTTTAAAATTACAAATGAACCTGATTATTTTAATGGAATAATATAAGGCATTATAAAAAGTACTATTATCAGATTATAGTCAGCAAGGTGGGGGGGGGGGGTGCTGTAGGTTTAATCAGTAAAAAATGTGCCATAAAAAACCCAAAAATAAATTAAATAAACTTAGGAAAAAAAAAATGTTTTTGAGGTGTAAGCGATTTAGTTGGCTAACTATTCCAAGGTCTAGATTTTTAGTATTCTATACCCCCCTAATGCGCCCCCCCACCGGATTATTTCTTATATACGCCCCTGTAAGAAGTCAAGGAATGGATGGAATTCAGCTAAGCAAAAACGTCGGATTTTCAGAAAAATCTATAATTGGAACGTTTTGCCATGCTCTTTCCGAGCTTTCTTCAGCTAAAAAATAAATATGCAAAATTACAAACGAGAATTATCACAACAATATACTATAATGGAATATGTTCATAGAAAATTAACACAGACCGGAAGTAAAAAAATGCTGATAGTCATGTGTTTCTTTGCTATTTTTTTTACTTTGGGCCCCTATTAATTTTTCTACTTGCGCTCAACAACGTTTTGTGTAAAACTAGAGATAAATTTAAAAAAAAAAAAGTCTTTGATTGCCTAATTTGCACATAAATTTTTTTAGGTTTTATAACCTGCTGTCGTGATGTAACATTATGCTCACTGTTGTCAGTGCTAGTTTGTAATTGTGAATTTATTTTTTAGCTTTAAGGCGAAGAAGACTGCCAAAAAAACATGCCTAAACGTTTCAAATATAGATTCTTCTGAAACTCTGACGTTTTCTCTTACCCTAAACATTCATTTTGATAATAAATACATTTAGACTGGACAATGACAATGGTTTATTTGATATAAAAAATAGATTTTTTCTCAAATTATTATCTTTCAGAATTCGGCAGAAAATCCTGTGTTATATGTTATCCTTGGATCCTATAAATAGAACAAATATATTAAATTTAACCAAAATAGTCAAGAGGTGAGCGATAAAATTGTTTACAGTTCTTGGTGTCATTTATATAATCTTTCAAATTTATACTTTCAGAGTGTTTCCTTATAGGGAGAAGGCTTTCTCGCTAAAGGGAATACATATATATATATATATATATATATATATATATATATATATATATATATATATATATATATATATATATATATATGAGTGTGTACTTGTTTGTTTGATGAAACGTGGCAACAAAATACTTTTCCTAATGCGAAAGATCGGTTCAAACCAGCCGAATCGCTGGACCCTGAGGGTTAAGCAAAATTTGCGTGCAAAAAAATTTTAGTTATTACGGTTTTGCGTTAATGAACTTCATTATACGCTTTTTATAGGTGTGTTCAAGTACAGAATCGATCGAAACGACGCTTTTCATAAAAAAAAAAAACAGAACGTTTCGTATTCCAAAGACATTGTTTTAGCCCTAGCGTTCTATGTAAATAATGTTAAAGATATCGTTTTTATCAGATAACATGAAGACCCTCCTACCATTTCATGTAATTAAAAAACATTAAAATATTATCTTCTCATAATTTATTTGACCATTTGTAACAAAACGAACAACTAGAAAAATAGTATGCATGTTATATGCAAAGCAATGTATATAGGAAGGAAATGGAAAAAAAAACTAGAAAAATATTTTTATCGTGAGACTCGCTTTTATTTCTTATATTAATGTATGAGTATTGATATTTCATTAGCCATTCGCTGTTACTTTGTCGTAATGCATATTCTTGTTATTTATAAACAACATTTTTAACATTCCCTTTGAACAATTTATTAGATAAATAAGGTTAAACATACTGTGGTACACACTACATATATTTATACATATATGACGCCTATGCAAAATATTTTGAACCGTTTGCATGTTTGTTGCCCAAATGTTATTTACAGCAAGCCGCCTAGCACTTTCCCCTTAGTCGCCAAAGCGGGTTTCCAGAATGGATGGCAAAGGGCAGAGTAGAATTTTAAGCAAGGATATTTAGCAGTTTAAATTTTTAATGTAATAGTTTATGTAAGCACAATTTGTAGAATATTTAATCACGAATTCTATGTATATTAATGCATACTAGTAAAGGAGTGCATAGCCAAGATTTATATTAGGGAAAATGTCTGGATGAGGCGAAGTTTGGATGTTCTAAGTTATTCTTGAATATGAAATTAGAAAAGATGTAAGTATAGAATCATTTGTGTATTCTATCTTCTCTAATATAAGAGTGCATAACGTAGATTTCTATTAGGGAAAATGTCTGGATGAGGCGAAGTTTGGATGTTCTAAGTTATTCTTGAATATGAAATTAGAAAAGATATAAGTATAGAATCATTTGTGTATTCTATCTTCTCTAATATAAGAGTGCATAACGTAGATTTATATTAGGGAAAATGAATATGAAATTTTTAAAGATTCCTGAATGAGGGATGGATGTTCAAATTTATTTGCCAAAGTTTCGGCTTGAATTACAAGCCATCTTTAGGGCTATGGAGCTGCTCTCTCTCCTCCATATCCCTGAAGTTGTCTTGTAATTCGTTAGCAAATAAATTTTACGCATTTTAGTTTTAAAATGTAGTTTTTCTCAGCAAATTAAGATTTCCATAAGTAAATTGTTATCGAGGATCACGAGCTTCTAAGATATTCTTTAAACATGAGATATCTTATTGTTGAGAAAGTTTTATGTTCTTCCTCAAACACAATTTTGCGCTAATTAAGAGTGAGGCAAGTAACAGTTTATGCTGCTTTGTGGAAAAATCTCAGGCTTCCTAACTATACTTATTCCTCATGCAGATGGAGATAGTTAGCCGTTGCGATGATACGAAGTCAAGGGATGGTTGGGATTCGGCTAGGAGAAAAAAAAACGTCAGATCTTCAGGCAGAAATCTATATTGGACGTTTCGGCTGCACATTGACAGCCTTCTTTAGCTAAAAATAAATATACATAAATTACAAGTAGGAATAATCAGCCAGTAAAGATCGGAAGTTAGCCGAATCCCAACCATCCCTTGACTTCGTATACTTATTCCTGTTGGCTACCGACTCTTCTACGTGTAAAATGAGACTGGATAGCCATGGAAGCAGGGCAGAGGACTCTGTGACAGGAAGAGGCAAGTCTTGGTGCAGATCCCGGTGACTGGAGATCTGGGAGAGGGATCTGTCAAGTGGAAGGATCTCCCACTAAATAAGGTTGATAAGGGTTGGTACTGTCAGGCGAGGCGCCGGCTAGGATTATCTGCCAGATAAGGTGAAGGCAGGTAGGCTTGGGTTGCAGGTAGCCTCTCCTCGCCTTGCCAACTTCCTACAGTAACCATTCAAGACAAAAAAAAAGTAGAATAAATAAATCTAGTATGGAAGTCAAGAAGACCTTGGATTATAATTTTTAACCTCCATGATATTATCAAAAATTTCATTTTCATTTTTCGTGTGTTAACCCATTTGAAAGCTTCATTATATGGAGTAGACATTCGGAAACCCTTTGCTTGAATGACTCGATTGCGGTTGAAAACCCTGGAAGGTCGAGAGAATACCTTATGACAGAGTACCTGAGAGAGAAGCCATTATTAAGAGTTAAGAAGCAGGAATCGGGCAGCAGAATGTTTAAATATAAGTTCGCAAGATAGTCGACGCTACAAGTGAAAAAGTTTAAAACTTCGAGAAAGAGGAAGTACGAAGGAAAATCTTGAGATTCGATGGCAGATAAGATTTATTCCTGCTTTCTTCTCCTGGTGGGGATGAACTCGTCAGAATTTTTTTCATTCCTAAAAACTTATTTTTTTGCAATTTTCTTTGTCGGATAATTTCCACAAATCATCGGAACCGACCCTCACTTACATATTGATACCTTCGCAAATAAATGAAAGGATTTCATAAAGTTTCCTTCGCCAGTTTCACCATATTGTAACATACTTTTTAATTATTAGTTTTATTATTAGAAAATAACATGAAAAGAGCCCACTCAGGTAGAGTGCAATTAATTATTTTTCAATTGAGTGTTAACATTGTGACGTTGAAGCAAATCAAGTGTTTACAAAATACGATTTATGACTCATTTCATCTCAAGGGTACTCTTAATTTATAAACGAAAGAACCCTATCGTTTTACACAATTTATAAATTTAAAATTATCGCTCGATCAATTCAGTCATAAGTGTCAATTTTAAAGAAAAATATGCGCTCTTACGTCACTTATGCGTAAATATAAACATATATAGAAGTATTATAAATAACTAATGTCATCTGTGTGGCCTCAAATTCACTAGTCAGGAAGTTTTCATCACTTAACCGAAAGCTTGGTCTGTCCGAGATTTGGTTCTCGAAAATATTCCAGAAACATTGCAGGAATAATTTTTCAAGAATTTTGGTGCACTTGTCTACAAATACACCTTGCAGACTGTACGGATTGAAACTTCACAGTCCACCATCTCCCGCTTATGAATCTAGCGCGCTAGCCACTAGACCACGGGAGACCCCGGATTGAAACTGTTACTATATTAGTGAACTGTTGATTAGAATTGAAAATAAGTTTCTGAAGAGAGGCTCTGCCAGAAAAATATTTGTCAAGTGAAGATTGATTTGATTGCAAGTGAAGATACCATTGTATCCAGTAATCTTTTATGTTTAGAATATAAAAACTGCATAGAGAATTTATTTGTGCTTTAAATAGCATTCAGTAATCTGTGTTGATGGTTTTCGATACTGCTGAGAAGACAATTCTATTTATACTAACAAGACAAACTGATGGGAGACAAGAGTCATTAGTAGAAATATTTTGCAGCTCTACCTGCCACTGGATAATCACTTGAGAGAAAGGAAATCAACATTCATGGAAGATTTAAAAACTCATGGTCTTTTGCCTTGAAGAAAAGTCTACGGCTGTGTTCATAAAAGTTTCTATAGAACTAAAAAAGAAACTTCAAGAAGTTGATGACGACCTGGTAAACCAGTGAGTCACGATTTTTGATACTTGGCGAGTTGCCTAACATAAGCGTTTAGAAATAAAGGCACCCATTAGAGAACCAGATAAACCGAAAACAACCAGTACATTATCGCCAAAGCCAAAGCGGGAGGCCTCATATATATATATATATATATATATATATATATATATATATATATATATATATATATATATATATATATATGTCTGTTCGCTCTCTTAAATGCTCAAAAGCATTCCGATTTTGATGATATTTGGTACAAAAATACTTTAAAAAGCCAAGTTAACCAGAAGTATCCGCCTACTGAAACACCGTTTGATGGACGAGATTCGTGCTAAAATACTTTAAAAAGCCAAGTTAACCAGAAGTATCCGCCTACTGAAACACCGTTTGATGGACGAGATTCGTGCTAAAATACTTTAAAAAGCCAAGTTAACCAGAAGTATCCGCCTACTGAAACACCGTTTGATGGACGAGATTCGTGCTAAAATACTTTAAAAAGCCAAGTTAACCAGAAGTATCCGCCTACTGAAACACCGTTTGATGGACGAGATTCGTGCTAAAATAAATAGTGGCGTTAAGGGCTTTTCGGTCGTAGCCTTCCAGGTATACGTTTTATAGGGAAAAGAGGAAAAAACAGTTTTGGTAACACATTTTCGCTTTCGGTACTTAGAATCGTGGGATTCAGTTGAAACATTTCCTACATGTTTAAAATTCATCCAAAATAAGATATTTAATTTTTGTTAAGAAAACCTAAAAGAAATGTATTAACAGAAATGAAAAGTTATTCGTGTTTTTGCGCGGTTCCTCCCTTCGTCCATAGGGTTGACCTTATGACGCAATCCAGAACTGCCAACTAGAAAATTGCACGTTTGAGAACCCATAGATCTCGAAAATAATGGTTGTTCAAATTTTTGTTACAACTTTGTAAAACAGAAATTTCCCTTCAAATTAAAATCATTCATTGCTGTATACTCCATTTTGGCATTTCGTACAGGCATAAAACAATTGAAAGTCTCTTCGAGTACGGTAGTTCAAGATAGCTGTCGTACTCATATTATTGATGAGTTTGCGATTAAAACCCGAAAAAACCGAGGGGTAAAACACTTCCTTTCCACTGAAATACCTTCAATCAGCAGAAATATCTGACCAGACTAGGATCGAGCTACTTTGAGACCGCATTTTCGTTCCACTTTCGTGTAACATTTTCACGCAGTCAAGTCATGAGTAAAACGCTTGCAATGCTAAAAATGTAGTAACTCTCATGACCGCACTTCGACAATCTCCATTTCCGCAATCCCCACACTCAACGATATCTTTTTTATGTACTTCAAAAAGTTCAGAGGACTTCATTTTTGGACTTTCATTTTTTGTGGGATTTCACACTGATGGTATATATATTACCGGCAGAGTATAGAAGCCAGGCATTTTATGTAATGCCTAGGTATTCTATGTAATGCCTAGGTATTCTATGTAATGCCTGGGTATTCTATGTAATGCCTAGGTATTCTATGTAATGCCTAACCGGTTTAGGCAAACTATAGAAAATTTTAGTTTTTCCAACAGCCTAGGCATTCAGTAAAATGCCTAGGTATTCTATAGAATGCCTGTAGCTTATTTGGCATTGTATAAAATTAAAAAAGGTTTTGAGTTTATTCTATACACTTTACCTAGGTAATGTGAATAACTTTGAAAATTGGTTATAAATTAGCTCTTTTACAGCAAACAATTTATTTCATAAAGTTTAATAAAGGTAGATATTCATTTACATACTTGGTGCTACTTTTTGCTGCAGGGCTGAGAATTGTGATATTTAGAATTGCATTTTCTTTGATCTTTTACACTTTTAACTGTGACACATAGCTTACATGAACAATACGATACCTAGCCTAAGAGCTATAAATCCTGAACTTCATACTTTGCCTAAAGCACAGTAGGCATTCTATAAAATGCCTTGGGAAGTATGAAATACGCTTTATTTAATACATTGCCGGCTTGATTTGGGCAATGTATAGAATGCCTAGGCATTCTATACATTGCCTGATTTTATACTTTGCCGGTAAGATATACATTTATAAACATTTGTACGTTAGAGGTAAAGATTAGAATTTTCAAGTTCAAACAAGATCGAGGATCCTAAGCTGAATGGAGAATAGGGCTGTAGGATGGATACAGCCAAGGGGGTCAGGGAGAGCTGGGAGGGGACCAGTCCTGCTCGGGGACTACCATATTCTCTTATCGGAAGATAAATTCGTCCCCGCTCTTGGAATAAAGCCTGCGGGAGGACGAAGGATAAGGGGACGCTCTCTGAGTGGGCCGCCGAGGAGTGGGTGTACCGGCTCCGACTCCAACAGTCCTATTAGAATAATATAGCCAGGAAAAAGGAGTTAAAAAAAAAACAAAAAAAAAAAAAAAACGAAAAACGTTTAGGGTTTTAGAGGAGCTACTAGCTTTACATTGAACTTGCCACAAAAATACATCCTCCTTGCATATACACCTATTGAGAACCATAGGCGAAACTATGAAATTCGCGTTTAAATGTCATATACCCCTATTCCATCATCTGATATTTGAAAACAAAACGGATACTTAAACAATATCTCTGTATGAGCAAACATGGAATAGTTGGGATTCGGCTAAAAACAAACCTCAAAACCTCAAAAATACGATTTTTTTTTTGTAAAAAAATCTATATTCAGGACATTTCGGCTAGTCTTTGGTAGCCTTCGTGAGCTAAAATGACAAAGCTGACGAAGGCTACCAAAGAGTAGCCGAAACGTCCTGAATATAGATTTTTTTACAAAAAAAATCGTATTGAGGTTTCTTTTTAGCCGAATCCCAACTATTCCATGTTTGCTTATCACCTCGACGGCCAAAATGAGTATTTGATTTTTATTTAACTGATGCTCGACATACAGGCCTTGAAGGGCAGATACTATAGAGATATCTGATTTATGACCATACGGCAAACTTGGGAGATAGTGTGGTCAGTACTATGCTCCGGCTGCCTGATGTTCCCCTTCGCTGCCTCGACTGCTAGTGCCATTAGCACCTAAGTACCCATTAATAAATTAATTAAAGGCTAGGTTGGCCTAGGGACGGTCAGGAAGGCCGAATTCAACCCACGAACAAAGACACTAGATGAAAAAATCGTTAGTGCTTGCTCGGGATTTGAACTCAGGTTCTCCAGCATATTAGTCCAGTGCTCTACCACTGAGCTAACCTCGCCCCCGCATACAATTAAACGTGCGGTAATTTCTCTTTTTTTTAATGAAGTTTTGAATTTTTTCCACTTTGGGGGTTGATATCTTTAGGGACACAACAGAAGAGATATTTAAGAACCATTTGTTGATAACAACTCGAAAATATATGTTTCGTGTTTTTATTATATTAGGACTTTCGTATAAAGTACAAAATTATTAAGGATATTTTTTATTAGGGAATTTATATTAAAAAAAGGTTACAAGAATTTTATTTACAATTATAAAAGCATTCAAAATTGTAAAATTATTTGTATTTGCGTATTGTATTAAGTATCTATAATATATTCCGTTTTAGAATTTTCAAATGACAAGCAACATTTATTACAAAGTAGGTGCCGGGTTCTATTACAGGTTCACGTAGGTGCTGTGGATGCTCGAACTTAAGGGGAATATCTGTGAAGCTTCCAGGTAGCGACACGCAACCTAAGCACTGGAATTGCGTCTTCAACCGTATGTTATTCTGAGTTCGGTTCCGGATTCAATTACCCCCAAAACTAGCTTTGATATAAGAAGGGAAAAGGGAAATGAATTTGTAAAAGGAATCTTACACAATCAAAAGGTACATCTTGTAAAATGTGTGAAATGGTACTTTTCAATTTGTTAAACTAAAATATTCTGTATGCCTTTTGAATATAACTGATAATTTTGTATTATATTCCAAATGTTTTTCATAATAATAACGCCCCACCCCACAATAAAGAGAAGAAAAATAGAGTGAAAATCTAACAGTAACGGGTTCGTTGCGGCTGTAGACAGTCTGTTCAGTGAGACTAATAATCCTTTCAGGCGCCGCCTACACGATCGGCTGTGGAACAGGAGCAAAAGGAAGAAGGTGTCGGGACATGGAGGCTCCGCGGACAGATGTACTAGGGCTCGGAGCTTAGCACAAGTGTAGCCGGCAGCACGAATAGGTGCTGTCCACTAAGATGCCGGGATCTGTATGTTAGTATATAGTATGTAACATATACAATGACTTGCATACTGGCTAGCCCTGTGAGAATCCACGGTTTTTCTAAGAATAAAGACGTTTCGGAATTTGGAGGGTCCACTGACAGAAGAAGTAGGGCTCGGAGCTTAGCATTAGTGTAGCCGGCAGCACGAATAGGTGGTGTCCACCAAGGTGCCGGGATCTAAATGTTAGTACATAGTTTGTAAGGTATCCTATTACTTGCGTACTGGCCTAGCCCCTTGAGAATTTACGGTTTTTTCAAAAATAACAATGTTTCGGGATTTGAAGGGTCCACAGACAGATGTACTAGGGAGCTTAGCACCAGTGTAGTCGGTAGCACTAAAAGTTGGTGTCCACCAAGGTGCCAGGATCTATATATTGATATATAGTTGATAAGATATTGAATGACTTGCTTTCTACCCTGAAATGCTACGGTATTTCAGAAAATAACGATGTGTCGGGATATATAGGGTCCGCGGAAGGATTTAAAGGAACTTGAAGATTAGTAAAAGTGTAGCCGAGAGCAAAAAAAGTTGCAGATCAGTGTTTATATATGAAACTTTATAGTTACATCCGAGATCTTGCTAAGTGTTCTAGATCATAGGTCTTCAAAGGAGTATGCATAACTCGGCGGTTATCCTGGATATACCGGGGAAGGCCAAATTGTAAACACTATGATTATCCTTTCGCTCACATAAAATAATAACTTAGTCAAGGACCTAAACCACGTTATTATGAAATTAAATTATATTAACGAATCTTCAGACGAGGCTAGAGAGATAAAATATCACGCACAGAGAAACAACACCGCCAGGAAAGGATCCCGAACACCGTCTGTATATGTATATGTATTTTTTTTATTTCTAGCATTTGAGATGAATGTTTTAATTGTTTTTGGAAATAATGGCATTCAGAATAAACTATTAATTGAATAAAAATATGAAATTTTGACGAGACAGCGGATGGTACGACCCAATAACTAAACTTTTCATTATTATTTTCCTAAAACCTGTAACTTCAACTAAAAAAAAAAAAAATATTAGTAGCTATTCCTGCAAGTTATACTAAAAAGCCTCTCTGTTTATTAAGAGACACAAAAAATTACAATAGTCACGTCAAATGTTTATGATTCTTAGAAACAAAATGTGACAAACAGATAAGCGGGAGGTAATTTAAATTGCACATAACACGATACATTTTCCTTTATGTTATTGTTTAGTTATTGGGTCGTATCATCCGTTGTCTCGTAAAAAATTACAGTTTCTTTCAATTAGTAGTTTATTCTTAATGTCTTACAAACAATAAAAACGTTCAGCTCAAATGCTAGAAAAAGGAATACCCAAAACCTAAGCACTAGTGAGTGTTTTTTAAAAATTGTTTGTTTTAACCAAAAGTATCAGCTCACAAGGGATGTGGGTCGACTTACCAGTAACCCTGTATAGCTTGTCCGTAAAAACTCATTGGATGAGTACTTTAACAAGTAAAATTAGTCAATATAATAGGAGGGGGGTATTGCAGACACAAATTATTATTATCCCATAACGGTCGAAACGTTTATATATTGCCACGAAATTCGGCAATTAATGTGCCCATCTCATGAGAAAAATAAACTAAATCGGCATAAATAGGAATTGGGGAATACCCCAGAACCACATTATTAATTTTTCTTTACCGGCAGTTGTTTTTACAAAAATAAATAAGAACACGGACATTCTCCTTGAAGCAATTATATTCATTCATTTGGCGAATCCCAAAAACCCAAGAATTTTGTCCAACTGTACGTTCACAATAGACAGTAAAGCGAACGCGTACCTGAAGCAGACTGGAGTAATTTCTCCGAAAGCATACCATGAGTTAGAATCGATCTAAATGAGCCGTGAAACTGTGCTGGTTACCTGTTCCGTCTAGTTTCTCAATGAAACCAGTTCGGCACATCTTCAATCACTCCGTCTCACAATGGGGACTAAAATAACTCCTCTCCGTAACCTTTTTTTTCCTCTGTTCCTCCTACACTTGCTTCTTCATTAATGATATTTTCAGGAGCTGATGAATGTAGGTGTTAAAATTTGCATTATATATATATATATATATATATATATATATATATATATATATATAAAAAAATCAGTCCCGTAACAGGCCACGAGGGCCCTGAGGGGCAGATACTATAGAGGTATCTGATTCATGACCATACGGCACACTAGGGAGATAGTGTGGTCAGTACTATGCTCCGGCCGCCTGATTTTCCCCTTGGCTGCTTCGACTCCTAGAGTCATTAGCACCAACCAAGGTACCCATTATTAATTAATTAATTAACTAAAGGCTGGGTTGGCCTAGGGACGGTCAGGGAGGCCGAATTCAACCCATGAACGAAGACACTAGAAGAAAAAATCTTTAGTGCTTGCTCGGGATTTGAACTCAGGCCTCCAGCTTATTAGTCCAGCGCTCTACCACTGAGCTAACCTCGCCCCTATATATATATATATATATATATATGTATATATATTATACAGGAATTTTAAAATTGGTTATTTATTATGGACAACGAATTTTAGGACGGGTTATCTAAGGTTATCACCCATTTCTAGCCAGGATAGGGCTGATGCCTTTTCCTTTTATCGAGAGAAAAGCCACCACGAAAAAGTTGAGTATTGATATATTTTTATGAAAATACTAAATAGATAAATGGATAAAATTGTTCAGTTTATAATGGCAGTATAACATTATGAAAAAGCCATTAAAATCGTTGAACCGAGTCTGTGGATGCAGGGTGAGCTTCCTCCGAAATATAAATTTAAAAATTACGGCTGGAGACGAAAGCAGTAATAATAACAAATACACAATACATAAAACACTGGGAGTAAAGAGTTTTATTGAGTTTTAGTTAAAGAAATAAGGCTGTCAAATTGTTTAATAAAAATAAGAAAATGAAGTATAAGAAACCGCCTTCGGGGAATATTTTAACCCCTACAATACAATATTATATATTATGTAAAGAATAGAATATTTGACAACTGTTGTTCATAAAATGGTCGATAGACGCCAGAAGCCTTTAGCTCCAACATTTTTGTCATTGACAGTTGAATTATTAAATGTGGTTCTAATCAATATTAAATAATATTAAATTGTTGAATATTTATAAAATTACTTATTATTTTCATATATTTTTTTATAATCTGTGAAGAAGATAATATTTTTTTTTGTTTTCACAAAAACTATTTTGTGATTTAAACGAAAAATCAGTCCCGTAACAGGCCACGAGGGCCCTGAGGGGCAGATACTATAGAGGTATCTGATTCATGACCATACGGCACACTAGGGAGATAGTGTGGTCAGTACTATGCCCCGGCCGCCTGATTTTCCCCTTGGGTTCTTCGACTGCTAGAGTCATTAGCACCCAAGGTACCCATTATTAAATTAATTAAAGGCTGGGTTGGCCTAGGGACGGTCAGGGAGGCCGAATTCAACCCATGAACGAAGACGCTAGAAGAAAAAATCTTTAGTGCTTGCTCGGGATTTGAACTCATGTCCTCCAACTTATTAGTCCAGTGCTCTACCACTGAGCTAACCTCGCCCCCATTTTATGATTACCAGAATGATTATTAAACTTCACCCATTCTAATGAAACAAAACAATTCTTTTCGAAATTCATTTTATTTGTAGCCTGTTAGTTATCATATTTTGAGTGGCGCTAACTGCCTGAAAGGTTATTAAATATAGAATTTTCTTGTGGATTTAACGTATTTCAGACCTCTGCGAAAATGCAACAATCTAGCATGAACGTTTAATTAATTCTTACTTTTTCTAGTTTCTTTCTTCTTAAAAGCATTAGAATGATCAAATGATCATATATTTTATATAGGAGCCTATAACAAACATTTTTTACTAAAAATAATAAATACTTCAGAAGTAAATCTTACAATGTTTAGAGCAAAATAAAATTAGAAGTATATGGGATTAAATATTATATTTAAAGTACTGTAAGGAATGTAAAATCACTGAACCATCAGTTGTAAAAATAATATTATTGGGGCCACTTGTAAAAAATCGTGTTCCTGATGAAAAAATGTCCATAAGCAGGAAAACGTCATTTTCAAGATCTAACTTTATCCCGAAATTCATATTAAGTGCTCCTGAAAAACGGTTTTATAAAAATTAAGGAGTTAAAAAACAAGGTTACTACTTTATCGATATATTCAAAGAACTATATAAAGAATTGAAGAAAGTTAGAAATATTTAGGATATACTTCCTGATGAAATAACATATTATTATTATAAATTTTAGTAAATATACCGAGTTTTTGAATATGTTTTGTTTTCTCTATCGTTATGTCTGAATTTAAGAACTAAATCATATTATATACATAGACTTATATATATATATATATATATATATATATATATATATATATATATATATATATTTAATATAATATATATATATATATATATATATATATATATATATTTAATGTAATTTGGTATATATATATATATATATATATATATATATATATATATATATATATATATATATATATATATATAGTTTTTTTAGAATAATTTCTCACTCACCAGGCTGGGATTTAAACGGAACAGATCCTTAACTTTTACACTTATTAAGCTATCGGGTTTCACATCACATCTTGGCAGATAAATTCATCCAATGAAGCCAAATCTTTAAATAAATGCCACAGTGTCATATAAGATCTTAATATTGGTAATAAGAGATGATCTCTTATATTATATAATATTCGGCTAACATAAACAGTAGGGTGTTGTGCTAAAGGCCATTGTAGTTGACGCACAATAAATTGTATAAAAAAAAAAAAAAGAGATACTCTCTCAATCTAAAGAAGGTGAGAACAACCTTAAAAAGGACAATTCTTTAAGAAATTCAGAATAACAGAATTACTTGCCGGCATCACAGATTTAACAATTTTACAACACAGATTTTTAACTACACCACAGATGTCCAAATCCTTATAATTAATATTTAATTGTCACTATCAAACAAAGAGAATTTTCGTAAATACAATTTAAATTATACTAATAAAACAATGAATAAAATGTCAAAGAAATTATTATTTTTTTTTTTTTTAACGGCGCATCTACAACTTGGCCATTAGCGCCGGGCTATCTACAGGTTGCCACCCTTTTATAATGCCAACAGCACGTGGTCGGTCACCCATTCAGGTACTGACCACGCCCGACATTGCTTAACTTCGGTGATCTACGGGAACCGGTGCAACGTGGCTATGGCCGTTGGCAAGAAATTATTATATTGACAGGTGTTATATCTGATAAATTCCTTCTGAATGAAACGTTGTTTTTTACAAATAAAATATTATTATTACTAAACCTTTATGCAAATACGTTTTTCAAAGAGATAATTTTGTACAAAACATTAATTTTATTTTGCTAGATGATATTTCAGTAATTCATAAAAATCCATTCAACATTCGGATATAACTTAAATCCCATAGATAATATTTTCTAATCCAAGAATTAAAAAAAAAAAAATCATTTTAAGTGAATACTATTTGAGAAGAAAATGTTTTGCTTTTGCTATTTTTTCGCAAACATTTAAAGTTTGTTATTTTAATAAAGAACGCCGAAAATGATAACAGAACATAATTTCACTGGGCTGTATATATATATATATATATATATATATATATATATATATATATATATATATATATGTATATATATATATATATATATATATATATATATATATATACTTATTGTCCGTATATCAAATAGATATGGAATTATTTAGGGCTATAAATCATTTGAGGCAAATGCATTTTAATCTTTACACCTGTTAACTAAAAACAAAACATGCCGACCAGAATTTAGTATATTTTTTTTCGCATCAAAATTAAGTGGAAAACATTTTCTATTTGATCAGCAATAACACAAGTGAAATTTGTATACTACTTGTGTTTTTACTTTTCTTTTTCTTTTGAAAGGTCCCGGGGCTCCAAATGTATCCCAGAAACCTCCTGTGTTCGAAAAAGTTTAATTGAATATGAATGTATATGAACAAATTATTTATCCTTTCAATTTTCTTGAAAGACATATTTTTCAAAAATTCTTTCATGGGTGTAAAAAAATCAAAAACATTTACTAGAGGCCTCATCTCTTGAATAAATCCTTTCACTTATCAAGTTAAACAATAACGGAAAAATGACTTGTTCCCAAGACAGAAATAAGTATCCAGGTATAGTTGCATCCAGGTAGAGTAGAAGTGTTTACAACCCCGGCCTGGCTAGACAGGGTTATAGGAATTCAAGAGCCCTCCCCCCAAGAATTGGGTTGCCCTTCTCTTTTTTAAAACTATTTAGCATACAAGTAAAAAAAATAGTTAATTAACATTTAACGAGGAATAGTATAATTGTTTTAAATTCTAAAAAGGCCTTTGTAATTCGAATCATATTGTATATTTATCAATTGTATTATCCTGGATAGAAGTTTACTACTTGAAATCTGTATTTTTTGTTTCTTCCACTGGTAAAAAATGGATGACAAGCTCGCCTCTAAGTTGGAAAATTACCCCTTACGAGGAATCAAGGAAAACACAAATAAATTATAGTGTATTATATTTTTCGTAGACCCCTTGCCATAAAATTTACATTTCAGACGTTCTATCGTCGCTACAAATGCAGAGTATCGAATATGAAAATCACCATTTTTCAGAGTGGAAAAGCATTTATCCATAACTTTTTTTTGGACCGTCAAATATTCGGCAGATTTGACCTTTTGATAGTGGAATACCTTCCCTTTAATAGAGTGATCTAAGATTCAACAATATGCCCTACAAAAGTCCAGCAGAAATTAGTAAAGATTGACAACGAAAGATGCATTTTTTCACATTCGTTACTCTGCATTTGTATCGGCGATGTGATGTAAATTAATGTCCAATACATTTCTGACGAAATAGTCAATATATTAGAGAACAAAACTACACAATTTTCACATTTTTACGCTTTATTTATCATTTCAGTTGAAAAAAAGGTCTTAATCTCCATTAAAAATGTCATTATTTGTAGTAAATCATTCTAAATAAATTTTACAGAATTCATAATTCCTCTTAATTGCACTTCAATAAGTTAGCTGTGAAATTTTAATTTTTACGTCTGGGAACTACTATATTCATTTTATTCATCCCACTATTTGCTCTAAAATCACCTTTATTCTCTAGAACAAAAACCTCCATTCTCCTACACTTTATAATTTGTCCTATAAAAACAATTTCTGTTTTTCAAATTTTAATTAATGATTTATATAATACATATAATTATAATTATATAATAAATGCAGAAGATATTGTATATGTTTTGTTAAATATTTAGCATAAGTATATTCTGGCCGAATCGATAATTGTAGAAAAATTGTTGCTTGGTACTTGGTAATGTGCAAGTGCGCATTTTAAAAATATCTTAATGTGTAAACTAACATAAAAGGCCTTGCTCTCAGCCAATTCCCAAATATTCATGTTGGATGCGCCGAATAAATATAGCTGTGCCTAACCTTAAAATTTAAAATAATTAGTAGTAGTTAAGACCTTTTATTATTTAAGATGAAAATGGCAAAATAGCCGAATCCCTAAATGAAGTGTAGGAATTAAATTAGACTGGTTTCTTGAAAGAATTATTAAAAATATTTCGAATCTTATATGCTTATTATAAAATATTATCTTTGAATAATAGTACATATACAAAGGCAGGATAGTTCAATAATATTATTTTCCAACATAATAATTGCAACGCATAATACAAATAATTAAAGCATGTCATTAATGACTAATATCTAAATATATATATATATATATATATATATATATATATATACATATATATATATATATATATATATATATATATATATATATATATATATATACACACAAATATATAGATAAATCTATATAGAGTGCGATAGGGAAGAACAACGCTGTCGAACAAGTAAATGAATTTTTTCAACGAACTTCAGCTTCAAATTAGCCATACACTTAGTATTTTAAAGAAAATAAACAAATCAGAAATTGAAATGAAATTGTTGACAAATGCCCTGGAATAACAATGGCTTTAATTAATAATTTTGTTATTTAAAGTTCTTATAACAGAACTAAAGATTCCAACGTTTCGGGTATATATATATATATATATATATATATATAATATATATATATATATATATATATATATATATATATACACATATATAGTTTTATACTTATTACATGTTTTCTGGGAAATTATTTTCTGAATCGCGTAATTACATGCATTCTAAATGTTACGGAAATTACCGTGTCGCATCTACTTTCAAATACGTTCAGTTTTTTTTTTAATTTTACATCTATAATTCATAAACTGAAAAATGGTGTCACTGAGTAAAACCATTACTTGGAATAGGTTTCTAACGTCTTCTGGGGTATGTGCATTTTAAAAATCTGGTAACAGTTTAAATATCAAAGGTAATTCATACAAATCAACACATTTCGTGGTTTTTATGCAAATGAATTAATTTAATGAGCGTAGTTAAAAGGTAATTAGAAAATGTTGTGCAAGTAAAATTAATTTCTGAAGTTTTGTTTAGATGTTAAATAAAATTAATCTCGTAAACATTTTTAAATAATGGAAGCAACATTACATATACAGCTGATACATGCTGTTTAAAAGAAATTTTGCTCTTCCAATGAGATTGGAGATTACAACTGATAAACAAACAAAAACGGTGGAGGTAAATATATTTTTTGATTCAGCTATGAAATTAGAAGTTAATTAAGTCTCCCAACGCACACATTCAAGAACAAGAAATATTTGAAAATATTTCCCAGTGTTTGTCTATGATTTTAATGATGACAAATTTATTGAAGTAAGCATATGTACCACAAAACGTACAAACCATTCGAAAATGTCAACAATTGTTTAAGAACAAATTTCATAAAATATAAATAAAAATATGTTAGGGGAATGATTTTTCACCGACGTACCGCATACAATTTAGAACTCCCTCCTTTACATCTATTGAACTAGAAAATTATCAAAAAAAAACAAACAATAAATTGTCCAAAGATTCATCTATTTTAAATATCAAGATGACCTCCAGAAAAATCTTTTCTTGAGGATAGTTCTTACAAAATTATATTATAAAGCATTTATGAAGAAAATAACAGTCTAATAATTGAAGAAATAATTTAAAGGAATCGGAGCTGTGTACATGAAAAGTAATACAAGATATTGTCATATAATTTACAAGTTATAACTGTTGTTTATAAAAGCTAAACGTTACAATCTGATTTATTTAGTTTGATCCTCATACTTATTAAATTCTTTGATACTATAGTTACTTAATAAGTTCGAAATATATTCCTCTTGCCATAAAAAGTAATTTTAGTTTTGGAAAATGTAGTTAATAGTCAGGGTATTATAATTTAATGAAAGCACTTAAAAAACTCAGTATTTCTGTAAAGGAATTAAAACAAGTAAAGATGGAATGGTTGGGATTCGGCTAAATAAACCTCAATATGATTTTGTTTTAAAAAAATCTATATTTCGGACGTTTCGGCTACTCAGTGGTAGCCTTCGTCAGCAATGGAAATGCCGAGCGGCAGAGGAAGACCAAGGTAGGCAATTAAGTAACCATTGTGAAAGTGTCTGAAAATGAGTAGCCGAAACGTCCGAAATATAGATTTTTTTAAAACAAAATCATATTGAGGTTTATTTAGCCGAATCCCATTCCATCTTTACTTATCACCTCGACGGCTAACTATCTAATCATCATGAGGAATTAAAACATCGTAAAAAGAAATATTTTTCATGAAATGTTTCGTTATGTTTATTTATGCTTTAAAAATAAATTATTAATGTAATAAGTAAAAACGTAACTCAATTTATTGTTTCATTTCCCTTAAAAAAATAATTAATATATTCCCATATTGTTTTTCATCTCAGCATATTAAATTAAAAAGCATAAAATTCTTCATGTGTATTGTTTACTCTAAATGTTATTATGTTATCATCGCGGCACGTATTAAATAGAATATGGAAAAAAATTGTCTTGAATATAAGATATTAGATAGTACTCAAAGTGTTATATAACGTGTGCCGTCACAAAATAAAGTGAGTTTTTTTTAACTGTACGTAATAAATTCCTGCGAAATTCGTTTATATATCACAAAGTCCGCAGGAGACAGAACCCGATTACCTATGCAGACCCTGGAAAGCTGTTTAAGACATAATAAAATCGTTAATATTATTTTATTACAGCACCTAACCTCCGACTACCTCTCGATAGCCCGTCCCCATTATTCCATTATTATTAAAATGATAATTTATTTTACTAAAATTTTAATTTATTTTGTTTAAAAATCTGTACTTCATTCTAAATTTTATTTTCCTAAAAGTTACCCGGTTGTAGTAACATAACAGTCTATTAATTATGTTATATTGTATCATCTTAATAATTTAATGAATATAATGTATGTCTAGTTATAATATAATATATTACATAGCACCTAGTATACACCTTTGTGTAAAGTTAGGGATTAATAAATAGTTCATATTTTACTTACATATTAATAGCAGTAATCCAATGTAGTATTTTATTTTTTATAATACGAGGCGAACTGAAATATTACTAGCATTTATATGGATTTGTTTTACTACATTTCCGTTTGATTTTTTGTTCTATTTTTTTTTTTTAAATAATTGTTTACCGTATTTGGCAAGTGAAGAAGTTGCCGTTGTATTTCAGTAATTTAATTAGTTCTATATCGAGTTGCATGTTAAAGTGACGGCTCTGTGTGACAATTTTAGGTAACGGCATTTCACTGGACGAATGTATACAACGTGGTGTTTACATGATTTAACCTTGTTTTGGTCTACAGTAATATAGAAAAAAGTACCAGTGGGTTTGTATGTTTTATTTCTTTTATTGTTTATATGAAGAAGGTATGTTACCGTTTTATTATTGGGATTGTAGAATATTGGGAGAAAGCTCTGAACATATATGTGTAACATATAATTATTTATTTATATTAATATTTTTCGTTAAAAAGTTTTTTTATTATTCATTTTTACGGGAGTAGGGGGATATTTTAATTCTTATGGATATCATTGTATAGAACGGGCAATAAAAAACTTTAACTAATTTTGGATATCCATGTATTATATCCATTAAATATTGAATTTAATTTTAAATTACAAAAGAGATAAAGATTAGTGTTTAAGAAACATAAAAGCCGCGGGCGTTATGTTCCGTAACAAATAAAAAAAAATAAAATTCAATAAATATGGAAAAAATTACCGTAGTGTTCGATCAAACAATAACATTTGGACAAATTACCGTAGTGTTCGATCAAACAATAACATTTGGACAAATTACCGTAGTGTTCGATCAAACAATAACATTTGGACAAATTACCGTAGTGTTCGATCAAACAATAACATTTGGACAAATTACCGTAGTGTTCGATCAAACAATAACATTTGGACAAATTACCGTAGTGTTCGATCAAACAATAACATTTGGACAAATTACCGTAGTGTTCGATCAAACAATAACATTTGGACAAATTACCGTAGTGTTCGATCAAACAATAACATTTGGACAAATTTTATTTCTTTGACACTCGCCTTTTTATTATTATTTGAAATAGCCATTCGTTATAGTAATTATACCATATAAACAATGAATCAAAAATTGTAATGTTAATTAATATGTAAAGAAAGTATGTAGCTATGAGTATTGCTAAAATAAAAACAATACCGTTATTATATTCAAAACGGAAAGCAAGGCTTTAGAAGAATATTTCTAGAATATTTGAACAAAACAGTAACGAATAAAAATATTGAAGGCAATTTACATGAAAAAAATAATTGAAATATTCTATCCTAGTTTTATTTAAAACAATTTTATGTAGCGAGGAGCAATTTTTTTACGGACACTCGTTCATTTAAGACCCTATTATACAACCAATATAATATATTAACGGAAAATGTTATGAATAGATTCCCTATCGGTTGCCAAAATAAAAAAAAATGGGACGTTTATTTATTATGCGACAGCTTTTCTTCCAGCGACAAGCAAATCTGTGTAATTATTATTCCCAGGATATTTACCTTATGAAGAAGGGAATAAAAGATATTCTTCCTGATTAATTCCTAAAGAAGGAATGAAACCTAGCATTGAGCGGGGGAAAAAAAATCCGTCCTTTTATTCGAAACCAGACAGCAGTTCTACGAAAAATGAATAGCGTTAGAATGACATGTTCCTTACTATTCAAAAACATGAAGCAGCGAATAAATACCATTAAAAATAGCATTTCAAAGAGGCGGATTCAGATAAAGAAATTTATTTTATAAGAAATAATATCAATAGTCATTTAATTCTTTAAAATAGTGAAGCAAAATTATATCATATTTCTTTTAGCATACAACTATCGGCGATATAACATCCGATATTTAAATTCCCAGCAATTATAAATAGTGAACGCAGAAGGACTCATATTCACATCATATTAGGTTTATTAACACAAAAGTATATTTATATTCATCTGGAATTTAATCAATGAAATCCCCGAAATTATTCATATACATTTTGAATGATTATTACACTATTTTTTTTTAATTTTAAAAGATTATTTTTTTTTCATTGCTGAAATTGTTATTATTTTATAAATAATAAAAATAATATATAATAAGGTACAGAAATCGATAAATTTTGAAATTAGGATGTAGTAATATTTTAAATTATTACTTTAAAAATTAAATACATTTCACCAGTAACGGCATAAGATTTGTCTCCGAATTTTACCCGGCCTTTTGATTTTAATAACGCCTTTTTTGCTCGAATTTAGATAATTGAGTTAATGTATTTCTTATAAATAAGATAAAACTTCTCAATTAATAGAATAGGTACACAATTAATTTCCTAGTTGTTTTTATATAGCATTATAAGAGGGCAAAATATTTTTAAGAATTGGGATGCATAGTTAAGCACTTGGAGTACTTTCTGGAGCTTATTATGTTAATTCGACGGAACTATTCAACCGGCAACTGAAAATACAATTGAAATGTGTTTTATTTATATGCATAGGATGTGGATATGTTTTTAGACACGTGTAAATTGTAGGTATTAGATATAATGAACACCAGATTACAGTGATTTTATTCTGTTATATAAAGTCACAGTTCCCACCTTTAGTGTTTCTTTCATATGTATGATCATAGACCTCAAAAGATGTAGATAGAATTGAGGAGGGGCTTCATATCAAGTTATAATTAGTATCGGAATTGTAAGTTTTAATATAAGTCACGTCACCTAGCTTAACTTAACTATTTTTTTTGTGACAAATATGAATTTAACTCTATAAATTACACTTTTAGAGATATTTACAAAAAGATGCACAGACTTACTGTGGGCTTGGTCTCCCATGTCATGAAGCTCTGGCTTGACTGGGGAAATGGTGATGGCCCGATGGGTGACGGTGACGAGCGAGGGGATTA
Source organism: Gonocerus acuteangulatus (assembly GCA_946811695.1). Taxonomy (NCBI): domain Eukaryota; kingdom Metazoa; phylum Arthropoda; class Insecta; order Hemiptera; family Coreidae; genus Gonocerus; species Gonocerus acuteangulatus. Next base: position 7,408,470 of record OX328132.1, on the reverse strand, counting down.
GCCTGTGATGCATGACCGCTCCCTCCGAAGGCTGGGACTTGACTGGCCCCCCCTCCCACTAACTGGCCGACCCCTCCCCTCTCATGAGACCACGCCCACCCTCCCCTCCACCGGCCCCTTCCACCACTCCCACCACCATGTCCGGCTAGATCGCATTCTCTTATCAGCGATACGCAGTGTATACATTCATGAACTGATAGTAAAATATCGTTGTAAGTAAAGTCCAGAGGATTTGAAGAACACTACTTTTATAATTAATTAATTAATAATTTTAACCTGTTATAATTGCCATAGAAAGTTATGGTTTTTCCTTGGCGATCAACTGCAACTAAAAATCTGTGGAATTGTTCCGGCCTCTCTGCTGTTTTATTTATTTAATTATTCTTGTTTTGTTTTCATGTTATAATATCATCTTGCTGATTGATATGATTTAAAATTTCCACCAATTTGTTAATCAGCCCTGAAGAATCGTGTAAAAGTGCTGATGGAGCTTGTCACGGAATAGCAACTCCAAAGTAGCTACAAAATCTTCCAAAATTTGGACAGGCTTTGAGCATAGGCTGAGGGTCTTTTTTTATGATTTTACATGAATTATAATAATTTACATAAATACTACTAATAAAAAAAAATGTATGGTTATATTACCAGAAATAGAATTCATTACTTAATATATAGAACACGTTTGTTGTTATATTATTTCAAAAGTAACACGAATCACATGCAATAATGTAAAATTATTTTGAGGTTTTATGAAATATTAGAATGCGCTAAATGAAAGTATGTCGAATCTTTTTTAAAAATACTTAGGAGTGCCTTCTGCGATCATATTCTTGAACTTATAAATATGAAATAAAACAATAATTTTCAAGTCTTTATATCTAACGTTTTATATGGGATGTTTAAGTATCCTTAAAAAAATAAGTTTCAATTCTTCGGGAAAATAATGGTGGCGCTGTGTCTGACGATCGGAAACCCTCTTTTATCACGGGCGATAGTCTGTAGGCGGTAATTTTTCATCTAAAACGAAAAACTTCTTTCGAACTAAATATATTTTTTAGGCTAAATCTAGGAATGTACGTAGGGTTTTTAAAAAATATATATATATTTTTTTTAAAATGGTGAACAATTATTCATCCTACGTACTTTAATAGCAAATATCATTAGGAAGCTGCAATTAAAATTTGAAGTTGATCGGGCAAAAATTGAAGACGCCAGAGTAACGCCCGATTTAAAGAACATAGTTTTGAGTAAACGACTATAAAGTGTTATGTTTTGAAATGTTCATTTTTTTCCTATTTAATTATTTTTCATACTTCATAAAGATAAAAAAATGGGGACCAATCGAAGCTCACTGAAAAATCAGCATCGCGTTCACTCGGCATCGGGACTTCACTCGGAAAATTGTATTTTTTGGGAATTTAAAATATTTTTCTTCACATAAACACTCTTGGGTATCATTTCTGATTAGTCTCAGAAGAATTTTAGCCCATAAAAAAATGGTAAAAAAAATTACAAGGTAGTATAAACCCTTAATCAGTATATGTTACAGGGTAGTATAAACCCTTAATCAGAATATGTCACAGGGTAGTATAAACCCTTAATCAGTATATGTTACAGGGTAGTATAAACCCTTAATCAGTATATGTTACAGGGTAGTATAAACCCTTAATCAGTATATGTTACAGGGTAGTATAAACCCTTAATCAGTATATGTTATGATCTGTTCTTCAACTACTTTAACTTACTTATTTTTTATTTTAAACACATTTTTTTTTACGGTGCATCTGCATCTAGGACATTACTGCCGAGCCATATTTAGGTTTCATCCTTCCTAAACATTGTACAAACGAATGAATACGGGGAAACCCTTAAATACTTATTAACACAATACTAATCGAAATTTGGTGAATCTGTTAGTTACGGTTCTCAATAAAAACAATCACTCAAGTAGATATTAGATATTTTCAGAATTATTAGAATATATTAGGGTATCGTAAAGTTGTCGCTAAGTCATTAATAGCGAAACTTTAAATAGAAGGAGTCAGGCAGTTACTGTTCAGAATTGGAAAACTGAAGTCGAATTATTTTGGTGGTCAATTATTATAAGATTTTAAGGAATCGAACAGATTTCGTTAAATGATAGAAGAACTTTAAATAGAATGAGACAGGTAGTCAATGAATGAATAGAATGAATAAATAGAATGAGACAGGTAGTCAATCAATGAATAGAATGAGACAGGTAATCAATGAATGAATAGAATGAATAAATAGAATGAGACAGGTAGTCAATGAATGAATAGAATGAGACAGGTAGTCAATGAATGAATAGAATGAGACAGGTAGTCAATGAATGAATAGAATGAGACAGGTAGTCAATGAATGAATAGAATGAGACAGGTAGTCAATGAATGAATAGAATGAGACAGGTAGTCAATGAATGAATAGAATGAGACAGGTAGTCAATGAATGAATAGAATGAGACAGGTAGTCAATGAATGAATAGAATGAGACAGGTAGTCAATGAATGAATAGAATGAATGAATAGAATGAGACAGGTAGTCAATGAATGAATAGAATGAGACAGGTAGTGAATGTTCTCCATTAAAATAAAAACTCAGTTCGAATTATTTTAGCGATGAAATATTATAAGGTTTTAAAGAATCGTATAGATTTCTATTCAACACAGAATTGAATGGGAGAGATAGTTGGGGTTCGGAATTTAAATAAACTTTCGAGTAGAACAGTGGAACAGAAGGAGTTAGATTAGTTCAAGTTCTCCTTAATAATTATTCAACTAGAATTATTCCACTGAAGAATTATTAGAAACTCAATAGAATCGTATGATTATTGCTAAATGATATACTAGTCAAACTTTATATAGAAAAGGTTTATTCAACTTCTCGATGATAATAAACAGTTAATTAGATGTTTTTTCAGTAAGCATTTTTTGAACGTTAGGGAATCTATAGATTTCGCTTAATGACAGAACAGTATAATACAAGGAATCATACAATTGAAGTTGTCTATTAAAAGAAACAGTTAATTCGATTTTTTTCAGTAAGCATTTTTTGAAAATTTTAGGGAATCTATAGATTTCGCTAAATCATAGAACAGTCGGACGTTTAATAGAAGGAATCAGATTATTGAAGTTTTCGATTAAAATAAACAGTCAATAAGATGTTTTTTATTAATGGATAACATCATGGTTTTAGGAAATCTTATAGATTTCGCTAAGTAATAGAACAGTCAAACGTGTTAAAGAAGGAATCAGATTATCGAAGTTGTCGATTAAAATAAACAGTCAATTAGATGTTTTTTATTAATGGATAACATCATGGTTTTAGGAAATCTTATAGATTTCGCTAAGTAATAGAACAGTCGAACGTTTAATAGAAGGAATCAGATTATTGAAGTTGTCGATTAAAATAAACAGTCAATTAGATGTTTTTTATTAATGGATAACATCATGGTTTTAGGAAATCTTATAGATTTCGCTAAATCATAGAACAGTCGAACGTTTAATAGAAGGAATCAGATTATTGAAGTTGTCGATTAAAATAAACAGTCAATTAGATGTTTTTTATTAATGGATAACATCATGGTTTTAGGAAATCTTATAGATTTCGCTAAGTAATAGAACAGTCAAACGTGTTAAAGAAGGAATCAGATTATCGAAGTTGTCGATTAAAATAAACAGTCAATAAGATGTTTTTTATTAATGGATAACATCATGGTTTTAGGAAATCTTATAGATTTCGCTAAGTAATAGAACAGTCAAACGTGTTAAAGAAGGAATCAGAGTATTGAAGTTGTCGATTAAAATAAACAGTCAATAAGATGTTTTTTATTAATGGATAACATCATGGTTTTAGGAAATCTTATAGATTTCGCTAAGTAATAGAACAGTCGAACGTGTTAATGAAGGAATCAGATTATCGAAGTTGTCGATTAAAATAAACAGTCAATTAGATGTTTTTTATTAATGGATAACATCATGGTTTTAGGAAATCTTATAGATTTCGCTAAGTAATAGAACAGTCGAACGTGTTAAAGAAGGAATCAGATTATCCAAGTTGTCCATTAAAATAAACAGCCAATTAGATGTTGTTCATTAAAGGCTAACAGGAAATCTTATAGATTTGATAAATGATAACACTTTTGAACTTGAAATTGAACCATACTGACAGTCATGTTTTCTGCCGAAATAACAATTTTTTTAAGCTACTTCAGTGAGGAATTAGTTGAGGTTCTTAAATAAAATGAACACGCAGGTCGAATTATTTCAGTTAAGAATTATTGAAAGGTTTTAGAAAATCGTATAGATTCTGCTATATTATAAAACAGTCAAAGTTTAAATTGAACGATTGAGATAGCTCAGAAGCTCAATTTTTTCAGTAAAGTCGTATTTCAATATTTAGCACAAATCGTACTATAATAAAAGTGTGGATTTCATCGTTAGTGTAACGTAAATGGGTCCAGTAAATAGGCTGCTTAAATCGTAATAGAATAAAACGATATTTCAGTGTTCCTGCAACGAAAAGGGGTCCAGTAAATAGGCTGCTTAAATCGTAATAGAATAAAACGATATTTCAGTGTTCCTGCAACGTAAAGGGATCCAGTAAATAGGCTGCTTAAATCGTAATAGAATAAAACGATATTTCAGTGTTCCTGCAACGAAAAGGGGTCCAGTAAATAGGCTGCTTAAATCGTAATAGAATAAAACGATATTTCAGTGTTCCTGCAACGTAAAGGGATCCAGTAAATAGGCTGCTTAAATCGTAATAGAATAAAACGATATTTCAGTGTTCCTGCAACGAAAAGGGGTCCAGTAAATAGGCTGCTTAAATCGTAATAGAATAAAACGATATTTCAGTGTTCCTGCAACGTAAAGGGGTCCAGTCGATACGCTTACATTGCACATGGCATAAAGAAATAAAAGGAGATTTTTAACGTTTAATCGGGAATAGTCAATACATTTACAAAAACCGTGATAAAATAAAAGGGGATGGTCTAGACGTCATTACTCCAAAGCACAACAAAAATGAGAAGAAATTTTAACGTAGTCAATACGCCCCAAAAGGTGATAAAATTCGAGCGGGTATTTATGAGCTTATACGATAACGGGGCCTAGTCAATTAGCAGGGCAAAGCTTGATAGAAAAATTATAATTATATTAAAAAAAATATTTATTTATTATTTAAAAAGAACAGCACAAGAAAAAAAGAATGAGAAAGAAATGAAATAATTCGCGTTTCATGTTAAATTGACAGCTAGTGAGATAGGTCTAGGAAAGAAATTACGCTGGGAAAATGAATACAATCAGATAACTTTGCTTACATTAAATACAGAAATATATTTTTTAAAAACCCAGCGGTTTTATATATTTTTTCTATTATTTATGGAAAGAAAGAATATCGGCGATTTATAAAGATTGTTGCGAGAAGGTATATATTAATTATGATTTATTTAAATACACAAGAAGAGGTGAATTCCAGCAAAGAAATGAATTGGTCGGCAGAAGAAAATTTACCTATCACAGCTGGTGACAGAAGCCGCACAAACAAGAGCTGATATACATATATATTTTTAATACACTTTGTTGGCAGTTATCGTTGTTCATAAGTCAATAGGATTTTGCTTGAACATTATTGCACGAGTACGGAAATACATTTTGCCCGGCAATTGTGTTCCAACCGAGCAATGATGACGACGTTGCCACACTTCAGGCCCTTTTGACGAGATTGGGTACATTTGAAGACAGTGAGTCGTCAGGTCAGACTCAGTCTTGTTTGGCATGGAGTCTTGTGAAGAGGCGAAGTCGTCAGGTCAGACTCAGTCTTGTTTGGCATGGAGTCTTGTGAAGAGGCGAAGTCGTCAGGTCAGACTCAGTCTTGTTTGGCATGGAGTCTTGTGAAGAGGCGAAGTCGTCAGGTCAGACTCAGTCTTGTTTGGCATGGAGTCTTGTGAAGAGGCCAAGTCGTCAGGTCAGACTCAGTCTTGTTTGGCATGGAGTCTTGTGAACAGCCCATGTCGTCAGGTCAGACTCAGTCTTGTTTGGCATGGAGTCTTGTGAAGAGGCCAAGTCGTCAGGTCAGACTCAGTCTTGTTTGGCATGGAGTCTTGTGAAGAGGCCAAGTCGTCATTCAAACGTAGCCAATAGTTAAAATGTATATTTAAAGAAAAAATCTTAATGCGACATGGGATTGTGGAGGAAAACTCGCTCCACGCTCCCACATACAATACAGCTGTTGATAAGTCAGAACAGAAAGGGTTAATAATCACCTGATTTGGTCAAAAATTTGTTTTGCAATAAGATGAGCATGTATTTCCACAAAATGTACAAATGGACGATAGTTGACAAATCTGGATTTAAATATACATATTCCAAATTATTTATTTGTTTAAAAAATATTCATTGTTATTATAGTATTGCTCTAAGTCAATAGATTAGTGCAAATAGACCAAACGAATAATATTTATGTTTATTAATCTTCCTCCTTTTATAAATAATCGAAACATATAAATCCTAGTTTAATGAAGTGTGGAACATTTAAACAAAATATTCATGCCCACCATCATTTTGACTTCCCGAAACCAAGAAAACAATTGAAAAGATCGCTTTTGGAGTGATTACAGTGGCTTCCTCTAGGTATTACACATACATAAAATGTATTCTTGGAGGCCTACGGAAAGCGTACCGTATGGATAATAATTTTTTAAAGTAATTATTGCCAAAAAATAGTTTTCTCATGGGCAGCAGGTTAACAAATTTGATCTTAATGATAGCTTAAAAATATCTTGAAAACGAATTTATTTCAAACACGAACTTCTTTTTGAGGTGGTTGCAGTGGGGAAAAACGTATAAATAACGTACCTGACTTATGGGTCATGAAACATTTTTCTAATCGAAACACCAATCTTTTCTGCTTTATTATACTAGCTAAAAAGTAAAAGTCTGTTAAACAGATATTTGTCACATTTCTGCTTTCTTTTTTTCAAGCTGGGTGTACAATGTATGAAAAAAAAACTTGGTTCGCAGTCCGACTCGCAGGAACTGCATCATCATAACGCGGTTCCGTTCTTATCACAAGTGTCATTTGGAAAGCTTAAAATACAAACAGTTATTATTTTGTTTATACCTATCTTGATATAGTTCTATTGCCCCAGACATGACAGAGATGGAAAGGGTACTCTGCCAATACCTTATCTGGAAAAATGAGCCTATGATATATATATATATATATATATATATATATATATATATATATATATATATATATATATATATATATATAAAAATTTGAACTACCATTACTTTCGAGATCAATAGGTTCTAAAACGTAAAATATTCCCTAGTCGGCACTTCCGCATTGTGTCATGAGGTCAACCTTATAAGCGGAGATCCTCCCTATAGAAAGGGAAGGAATCGAACTAAAAAACAATGGTCGGGTTCACTAATAAGAAATATCGGTACATTAAAAAAAAGGGCCAACCTCACATTGAACATCAAACAAAACGTATTCCTCGTCCTCTATAAACTTCCTAGGCTTCCTTTTAGCACTTTCCTCCGAAGGAAAGTAGCTATTGAGGTTGGACTCATGACGGAATTTTTGAAAAATTTCTTCAAATCTTTATCGATCCTACCTAGTAGACACCGAAAATGACCCCCGTTAAAATTTATATATATCTATATATATATATATGTGTCTGTTAACACGATAGCGGCCATAGTTTTTGTTTTTTCGTCACAAAACTTGGTATATAGCATTCAATTAGCAAACGATTGAACGAGTTCGTTAACCACCAAAGTCGGTCCACCGGAAGGGGGGGTTTACCCCGAACCCAAAACACTAATTTGACTATGTCAGCCGTAATATTTGTTATATTTCAACGAAACTTGGTATTCGTAGTGGTAATATAGAGAGAAAAGTGAGATATAAAAATGAACTAAATCGGTTCATTAGAAGGGGGGGTTTACTCCGGACCCACAATACCAATTCGCCACTACCAGCCGTGATTTTTGGTATATTTCAACGGAACTCGGTATTCGTAGTGGTAATCCACAGGTAAATAACTGTTGTAAAAATAAACTAAATCGGTTCATTAGAAGGGGGGGTTTACTCCGGACCCAAATTCTTAATATACTCATACCGGTCGTAATTTCTGCTGTATTGTAACGAAACGCGGTATACGTCGTGGGTAACTCATGAGAAAGAAGTGTTGTAGAAATGAGCTGAATCGGTCAATCGGAAAGCGGGGGTTTAATTTGTAATATATTTCAATAGAAAAGCCCGTCAGACGTAGGTTCACAAAGCCGCCGCAAGGAGCGCTTTCTACCACTAGAGTGACTGTATCCTGTTCCTGCCTTAGATCAAAATACGATAATATGAGGTTTTTTGTATTTATTACGAAGTGTAATAGGTACCATGTGTAAACATAACTCTGGAAGCAAATTATTAATTGATCAGTTACTCATTACAAATTTAAAAGACAACTATTCATGTTTTTATTTTATTTATGTAGTATATTTTAAGCAAATTGTTCTGCAAAGCAATCTACACTACCCAAATTCTGAGGAAAGTGCTTAGTTATGCAGCTCCTACGTGACGGACTTTTTATTTTTGCGGCACTTCCTAAACAACCATGTCGGAGCAGAGATTTCTTTAAACGGGCCCATAAATGAAAGAATTGCAACCTGCTGCTGGCGGAACTCGAACCCGGATATCCCACATTAGAATCCTTTGCGTTATCCACTAGATAATGCGGAGACCAGCTTTGGCTTACTGAATATAGAAATATGTCCACGATTTAGTAATTCTTTTAGATTTCTGTCTTTATGTTATCTTGTTGTAAGCAACTATACACTTGTAATATAATTATATCGCGTCATTTTTTGTCTGTTGTATTCGTTATTACACCACGTATTTTTTTTATTACTTATTTTATAGGTATATTTGTAATTTTTTTTTAATCCACTTACTTTTTAGCACTTTCCTCCGAAGGAAAGTAGCTATTGAGGTTGGACACATGACGGAATTTATGAAAAATTTCTTCAAATCTTTATCGATCCTACCTAGTAGACACCGAAAATGACCCCCGTTAAAATTTATATATATATATATATATATATATATATATATATATATATATATATATATATATATTTTTAGATGGAACGGCATTTTTCTCCAGCGTTGGTACTCCTCCTCACTTCTTCCCGGAATATTTCGATGGATTCATCTCCATCTTCTTCAGCCAGGTACTTGTTTCTTCCTCGGTGGTAGCCAAGGGAATGACATTTTTCTGGGCTCCTTTTCTCCCCTCTTGCCACAGTATCGGCGGACGAATGGTGTTGAAGCTCCCTGGTGTAGTTGGGATTCTGTCCGTTGGCAGCGCTGATGGTATTGCGTCTTCTTTTTTTTCCTCCTCCTGCTTCTATTTTCCTCGCCGTAAGGTTTTATATGTTTGATGTTATTTTTCGTCGCTGGGATAGTATTTTTAGATGGAACGGCATTTTTCTCCAGCGGTGGTACTCCTCCTCACTTCTTCCCGGAATATTTCGATGGATTCATCTCCATCTTCTTCAGCCAGATACTTGTTTCTTCCTCGGTGGTAGCCAAGGGAATGACATTTTTCTCGATCTGGGCTCCTTTTCTCCCCTCTAGCCACAGTATCGGCGGACGAATGGTGTTGAAGCTCCCTGGTGTAGTTGGGATTCTGTCCGTTGGCAGCGCTGATGGTATTGCGTCTTTTTTTTTTTTTTTTTTCCCCCTCCTGCTTCTATTTTCCTCGCCGTAAGGTTTTATATGTTTGATGTTATTTTTCGTCGCTGGGATAGTATTTTTAGATGGAACGGCATTTTTCTCCAGCGGTGGTACTCCTCCTCACTTCTTCCCGGAATATTTCGATGGATTCATCTCCATCTTCTTCATTCCCTTGGCTACCACCGAGGAAGAAACAAGTACCTGGCTGAAGAAGATGGAGATGAATCCATCGAAATATTCCGGGAAGAAGTGAGGAGGAGTACCACCGCTGGAGAAAAATGCCGTTCCATCTAAAAATACTATCCCAGCGACGAAAAATAACATCAAACATATAAAACCTTACGGCGAGGAAAATAGAAGCAGGAGGGGGAAAAAAAAAAAAAAAAAAAGACGCAATACCATCAGCGCTGCCAACGGACAGAATCCCAACTACACCAGGGAGCTTCAACACCATTCGTCCGCCGATACTGTGGCTAGAGGGGAGAAAAGGAGCCCAGATCGAGAAAAATGTCATTCCCTTGGCTACCACCGAGGAAGAAACAAGTATCTGGCTGAAGAAGATGGAGATGAATCCATCGAAATATTCCGGGAAGAAGTGAGGAGGAGTACCACCGCTGGAGAAAAATGCCGTTCCATCTAAAAATACTATCCCAGCGACGAAAAATAACATCAAACATATATATATATATATATATATATATATATGTGTGTGTGTGTGTGTGTGTGTGTGTGTGTGTGTGTGTGTGTGTCTGTTAACACGATAGCGGCCAGAGTTTTTGTTTTTTCGTCACGAAACTTGGTATATAGCATTCAATTAGCAAACGATTGAACGAGTTCGTTAACCACCAAAGTCGGTCCACCGGAAGGGGGGGTTTACCCCGAACCCAAAACACTAATTTGACTATGTCAGCCGTAATATTTGTTATATTTCAACGAAACTTGGTATTCGTAGTGGTAATATAGAGAGAAAAGTGAGATATAAAAATGAACTAAATCGGTTCATTAGAAGGGGGGGGGGGGTCCGGACCCACAATACCAATTCGCCACTACCAGCCGTGATTCTTGGTATATTTCGACTAAACTCGGTATTCGTAGCGGTAATCCACAGGTAAATATGTGTTGTAAAAATAAACTAAATCGGTTCATTAGGAGGGGGGGGGGGTTACTCCGGACCCACAATACCAATTCACCACTACCAGCCGTGATTTTTGGTATATTTCGGCGAAACTCGGTATTCGTAGTGGTAATCTACAGGTAAATATGTGTTGTAAAAATAAACTAAATCGGTTCATTAGAAGGGGGGGGGGTTTACTCCGGACCCAAATTCCTAATATACTCATACCGGTCGTAATTTCTGCTGTATTGTAACGAAACGCGGTATACGTCGTGGGTAACTCATGAGAAAGAAGTGTTGTAAAAATGAGCTGAATCGGTCAATCGGAAAGCGGGGGTTTAATTTGTAATATATTTCAATAGAAAAGCCCGTCAGACGTAGGTTCACAAAGCCGCCGCAAGGAGCGCTTTCTACCACTAGAGTGACTGTATCCTGTTCCTGCGTTAGATCAAAATTTGATAATATGAGTTTTTTTGTATTTATTGCGTAGTGTAATAGGTACCATGTGTAAACATAACTCTGGAAGCAAATTAATAATTGATCAGTTACTCATTACAGAGAAAGCAGTCTACACTACCCAAATTCTGAGGAAAGTGCTTAGTTATGCAGCTCCTGCGTGACGGACTTTTTTCAATTAAGGCTAAAACACTTTCAATGTCCACAAGTGTCTTTCTCAAACCGCAATAACTGTTCAAGAAGTTGGTATTAATAAAAATGTGTGGTTAGTGACAACTTTTCGAGAATCACTATACTTCCAAAAAATATTCTGCAAACTGCCCAATCTCACAAAAGTTTCAACATTTAATAACCTTTGCAACGGTATACTCAGAACTGAGATTATCTCTCAATTTAATAATGTAATTGGAAATTTAGGGGGACATAGAACTGATAAATAAAACTAATATCATGTTTATTTTTGCAATCTTATCAGATATAAATGAAAATTATTCTTGATGAAATTGATATTTATTGAGTACAGGAAGCCTTACGTTAAAGTTAAATAAAAAAAAAAAAAACAATTACTCCGAAAATTAAAAAAGATGCTGAAACTGGCTCCTCCCTTTGACGCGCAACAGTCACCTCTGTTCATGTGATGTGTCTTTCGGCAGCATAACAGTTTACAAAGGACAAGCTGTAACGAACTGGTTTTACCCTTGGTTACAAACCTCGGGTCAGTTGACGATTGATAGGCTTCATTAAAGTCTATATATTATATTTATATGATAAATTTGATTATTCTCAGACTTGTGGAATGTGTTTTTTATTGTATTCATATAATTATTCCTTATTTTTTTAGTTACGGGTCAATATGACCCGAGGTTAGTGTCAGTGGTATAAAGTAAGGTTAGTAACTAACGTTTAATTAACATTATCCATGAAGATAGATTGAGATATTTGACCATGTGCGTTGGCTGGACTTGACTGAGCTGGATTTGGCATCGCTTGATTTTTATGTGCAGAATAAATGTACTAAACTACCAGATCACAGGATAAGGACAGAAACTACATGATCGCAAGGATTCGTAGTCTGATGGTTAGTAACTAACGTTTAATTAACATTATCCATGAAGATAGATTGAGATATTTGACCATGTGCGTTGGCTGGACTTGACTGAGCTGGATTTGGCATCGCTTGATTTTTATGTGCAGAATAAATGTACTACACTACCAGATCACAGGATAAGGACAGAAACTACATGATCGCAAGGATTCGTAGTCTGATGGTTAGTAACTAAGGTTTAATTAACATTATCCATGAAGATAGATTGAGATATTTGACCATGTGCGTTGGCTGGACTTGACTGAGCTGGATTTAGCATCCCTTGATTTTTATGTGCAGAATAAATGTACTAAACTACCAGATCACAGGATAAGGACAGAAACTACATGATCGCAAGGATTCGTAGTCTGATGGTTAGCTAATCCTGTGTGGAAATCAGAGCTAACCATGATGTGATTGGAAGATCTAAATCAGCAGTGATGACCAGATGTAGTCAGTGTGTCCCGTAAGGAGGAACCAATTGTAGGAAATTCTATAATTTTCATACTAAATCTTTTTTAGCGCGGTTCCTCCCTCCCCCATAGGGAGGAACCCCGCTTATAGGGTTGATACAATGAAACAATCCGGAAGTGCCGACTAGAAAATTTCGCGTTTCAGAACCCCTAGAGACCGAAAATAACGGTGGTTCAAATTTGTATATATATATGTATATATATATATATATATATATATATATATATATATATATATATATATATATATATTTGTCTGTTCGCTCTCTAGATAGAAGACGAATGGTCCGATTTTGATGAAATTTGGTACAAAAATCCTTCGTCCAATTTGAAAGGTCAAGTGAAAGGAGCGAAATTCGCGCAAAAAAAATCGTAACGCTTACGTTTTTGAGTTCATTAGCTTCTAAGTTCTCATTTTATATGATTCCTGGGCTAGGAAAACGAATGAAACCATTTTCAAGGCGATAGCTTTAACCGTTTTCGAGAAAATTGGAAAAATATTTTTTGAATACCGTTTTTGGTTTGGGTACTTAGAATCATGGGATTCAGTTGAAACATTTTCTGCATGTGCTACTTTCATCAAAACTAATATGTTGAAATTTTGGTTACGTTTGGAGTTAAGGAAGGTTAGAATACAATATTTTATTAACAGACATAAAAAGTTTTAGTAACTTTGTTTACTTTCATTAATATCTCGAAAAAGGTTGAGAATCTTGGTAAACGAAAGAATACCATTAGAAAGCTTATTAAATGAACTAAAAAAAAGGTTCTAATGAAAGTTTTGATTAGGCGATGTCAATCGGAGAAATAAGAGCTTAAAACTTTAAAGTAATTGATTTCGCTTATTCGAACTGTTCTTTTTGTCTGTTTTTTATTCCTTGTTATTTTTTAATTGCTTATTGTTGGATAATGTATTTGAAAATAAAAGAGGTTAAGAAAAATAAGAAAAACAATTTAATGTTAGAGATATGGATTTCCAAGATATATAGCTTTTCAACTGCCTAGCGTCCTTCCTAGGGAGGGTTCTTTGTCTTTGATTTTGGTACTTAGAATTATGGGATACAGTTGAAACATTTTCTGCATGTTGGAGTTTCATCAACACTAATATGTTGAAATTTTTGTTACGTTTAGAGTAAAGGAAGGGTTAGAATAAAATATTTTATTAACAGACAAAAAAAGTTTTGGTAACTTTGTATAATTTCGTTAGTATCTCGAAAACCGTTGACAATCTTGTGAAGCGGAAGATTACCATTCGGAAGCTTACTAAGTGCTCTACAAAAAAGGTTCTGAAGAAAGTTTTAATTAGGCGATGTCAATCGGAGAAAAAAGTGCTTAAAACTTTAAATTAATTGATTTCGTTTATTCCAATGGTTCTTTTTGTCTGTTTTATTTCTTGTTATTTTTTAATTGCTTATAGTTGGATAATGTATTTGACAATAAAACTGGTTAAGTAAAATAACAAAAACAATTTATTGTTAGAAATATAGATTTCCAAGATTCCAAGACCTTGTCACTAGCGGGTCTGTTTCTAGTGTAGCGGACCCTTCCAGGTAAGATGGTAATTCATGACCTTTCAAGACTTTACTACTCACAGGAATGGCGTTAGTGACCTTAAGGGTTGACACGCCATTATAATAATTAATTTAAAAAAAAAGACTGGTGGAACCAAAATAATAACTGCTTCTATTTTAATCTTTCCAAATTAGACTAGGGATATGAACGGAACCGCGCTAAGATGATGCAGTCCTGCGAGACGGACTTTTTTTTATTCAACTTTAATGTAAGACTTACAGAAATCATTAAATTGAGAAATAATCTCAGTTCTGAGTATACCTTTGAAAAGGTAATTCAATTTTACAACTTTTGTGAGATTCGGCTGTTTGCAGAATATTTTTACAAGACATACGATTTTCCGAGTGAAGATGATTTTTTGAGCGAGCTTCGATTGGTCCCTTTTTAATTGTTAAGAAATTATAACCCATTTTTTAAATTTGTATTACAACAGTATAAAAAAAAATGAACATTTCAGAACAATAAAATTTAAAGTCGTTTCTCAAAACTATGTTCTTCAAAACGGGCGATACTCTGGCGTCTACAATTTTTGCCCGATCAAATTTGCACGGCAGCCTTCTAATGATGTTTGCTAGTAAAGTAAGTAGGCTTTTTTCGATTCATTGAATCATAACGATTTTTTGACAGATTTTTTAATAGAATAATTGTTCGCTGTTTTCGAAAAAATTAATATTTCTTAAAATTCCTACGTCCTTTACTAGACGTACTTTCTTACGTAACCTTCTTCAGTCAAAATAATTTCAGTTTTTCGTTCTAGTTTGAAAATTGCCGGCTGCAGACTATCGCCCGTGGAAAAAGTTCGTTAGACACAGCGCCGCCATTTTGTTTTTGAAAAATTGAAACTTTTTTTTTTGTGGATATTTTAACATCCCATATAAAACTTATGACGTAAAGAATTGAAAAATATTGATTTATTTTTAAATTCAAGAAAATGGCTTTGATTTTGACCGCACCCCTTAAAGCAAACTGTTCTCGAAAAAATTAAGATAACTAATGTGTACAAAGAGAGAAAATTAGTGTATGTTTTGGAAAAACAGTTTTTTTTTTTAACATTTAGAACGGCACATGTCTTGAACAAAAACAGATAGAAACGTGCGGTAGGCAGCATTCAATTACATTTTAATGTTGGACGTGTTCCACCTCCATGACAATGAGTATTGTCATCTACTTGCGATAAACACTGCATAGTTTTGCCTCTTTAAGAAAGAGTATGATTTTATCTATCATTGTTCAGTTGTCTTCTAGGGATAGGATGTATCAGTTTCTATATTATACTATTGTTTTACAGGTGTACAAACAAACCAACATAAGGGCATAACGACAAATGTTGTTAAAATGCCTCGGAAACGTCAAGTATCTCTTCCCTAAAAAGAAAAAAAATAAATAAGAACGTTGGTAAATAGAAATAAACCATGTATTTGAGCACGAACTGACTGGAAATGACAAGGAAATCGAAAACACTACTCAAATAGAACAAAAGAAGGAGTTATAAGTTGTTCTGACGAGTCCTTCCTTCAGGGCCGCCACATGGGGGGGACAACCGGGTACTGTTGTCCCGGGCCCGCGAGCCGTGGGGGCCCGGGCCGATCCTCGCTAATTGGAAAAACGTACCGAAAGTGACCTTTCAGCGCCGATTGTCGCCTTTTATTCTTATTTTGCTCAAAACTCAAGATAAAAATAATTTTAAAATGCCCGAAGTCCTATAAAAAATTACTAGAATTTTCATTCTGGCTCTGAGAAGTGGGGGCCCGTGATCTGGTCCCGGGCCCGGTTCTGAGATGTGGCAGCCCTGCCTTCCTTAAGAGATTCCATGAACTCAGGTATTGTAGTGCAGCGCTGCTCCTATACGCTTCCAGTGTACAACCCCGCTCAGTTATACAGATGCATTGAAATGGCTTTGTAGGCAATGTGTAGCAAACGTATTTTATTGCCTTGCCCTGAACTGTTAGCCTACAAACTAAACACGAGCATGATGTAGGAGGCAGGTGGAATCCTATAAACAATTAGCGTGTCATAAAGACCACCGTTCATATCCCGACAATCTATGCGGCAACTCGCCCGTCCCTCATCCTCATTCCCTTAAGCTTCTTTATGCCACGTGTCTTAAGGAGATATACCACATTCGACACTTTGGAAAAGTGTTTCATTAGAATTTGTTACTAATTTCCGCAGTCGGGCGAGAGTTTCTCATCTTACCCAACGCAACGAGTATATTTTGAATGATTTAGCCCATATGTTGCCTTTCGGAGTTTCTACTCTGATTTTAATCAGATTCTATACATATAATAAAGTCCAACTCGCAGGAACTGCGTCATCTTAACACGGTTCCGCTCATATCCTTAGTGCCATTACTAAAGGATTAGATGCCGTTAGTAGAGAAAAGTTAGGTAGAGTTTGATCTCTCGTTGTTTGTTTGTTTCTTATACAAATCTACGCCGTATGACTGATTTTGACCAAACTTGGCACACAGGTAGGTCTTGATACGAGAAATCTCCTAGGCTAGGTCAAAATAGTCAAATTTCAAAATTTGGTCAAAAGGTCAAAAGTTTTGTTCAAGAAAAATTTGCTACACTGAACCATTCAGATTGTGACGGCCATTTTGAATCGACTACTACTGGCCTCTGTCGGCTGTTAGATGAAGTGCTGTTGTGCTGGCCTCTGCCGGTATCATTATGAACTAAAACAAATTCACATCGTTTGACCGATTTTCGTAACTGGGTATAGACAACTAGGTATCTAGTAGATCTTGATACGGGGAGAGTCATAGACAGAAAGTAGGTGTAGCATGGCACACTGGGTAACAGCTAGTAGATCTTGATACGGGGATAGTCATAGACAGAAATTAGGTGTAGCATGGCACACTGGGTAACAGCTAGTAGATCTTGATACGGGGAGAGTCATAGACAGAAAGTAGGTGTAGCATGGCACACTGGGTAACAGCTAGTAGATCTTGATACGGGGAGAGTCATAGGCAGAAAGTAGGTGTAGCATGGCACACTGGGTAACAGCTAGTAGATCTTGATACGGGGAGAGTCATAGACAGAAAGTAGGTGTAGCATGGCACACTGGGTAACAGCTAGTATTAAATAAAATCTCAAAGAGAAGGAAGTTTAAGGCGCCACAACAGGAAACTGACAACACTATTACCAATAATTTCCACATTTTCTTTCTTTCTTTTACTAAAATACAAATTTTACTGATAAACTGAATTAAAAAAAAAAAACAATTAAAAAGTGTTTATATTTTCTAGTGACCCAATATTCCTAAATCCAATATTTTTCAGACGGAAGGTCAATAAAAGAGAATCAACGATGTCAATTCATTTATTCTTGCTCTACATGTTTCACACCTCAGGTGCCTCTTCAGGAGCCTAAAAACTCAATAAACTTGTTGTACAGGAAGGTTCGCCTTAATACAATTAGGCTGTAAGTTTTTAGTTTTTTGAGTTTTTTGGCTTCTGAGGTGTGAAACATGTAGAGCAAGAATAAATGAATTGTCTTTGTTAATTCTCTTTTATTGATCTTCCGCCTGAAAATTATTGGAATTAAAAAGTGAGTTAAACAAAAACCAAAACCCGCTCCCAACACTTTTGTAAGTAAATTCTAAGCACTTATTTCTCCGATTGACATCGCCTCATAGAAAATTGCTTCGGACACTTTTTTGTAGAGAATTTAGTAAGCTTTCGAATGATCACTTTCCACTTACCACGATTTGTGTAGGACATAAACCACCTAATAGCATGGATTCGCAAATCATTTGTGGTAATGAGAGCTAACATTGGTGAGATTGTAAGGCTACATCAGTGGTGTGACCAGGTGTCGTCAGTGTGTTCTGCGAGGCTACACCAGCGGTGTGACCAGGTGTCGTCAGTGTGTTCTGCGAGGAGGCCAGTTCCAAGATCGTTTATAATTTTTGATGTATTTATACTTTTTATTTATTCAAATTTTATGTAAGACTTACTATAATTATTGAATATAAATTTCATCAAGAATAATTTTCATTTCTTTCTGATAATATCACGAAAAAAACCATAATATTACTTTTATTTTTTTGATAACCTCTAAATACACCATCCTCCTACCGCCCTATAAGCTTACTCCCAATCATGTCCACCATTTTTGAAAAACTTTTTCTGAAGAGAATCCTTCCCATCATTACATCCTCCAATTCCATTCCTGACCACCAGTTCGGTTTCCGCTTCCGGCACTCCACTATCCAACAATGCTTTAGCGTTGTTGACACAATATCCTACGCGCTTGAATGTAAAAACTACTGCACGAGTGCCTTCCTCGACGTCGCCCAAGCGTTCGATCGGGTTTGGCGCTCGGGGTTGTTATACAAAGCAAAGCGTATTTTAAATCACACATACTACCTCATCCTTCAATCCTACCTCTCGAATCGTTCCTTTCAAGCAAGGTCTGGTACTACCTTGTCCTCCTCTCGACCCATATCCTCATGCGCCCCTCAAGGCAGCATCCTAGATCCTGTCCTTTACCTCCTGTACACGGCAGATATCCCCACTCATCCGACTACACACATTACGACCTAGGCCGATGATACAGCCATCTTTTCCTCTTCCCTGATCCCTCTACAGCTTCCCAGCAACTACAGGAGCACCTTGAGTCTGTCGAGAAATAGTGCAACTTGTGGAAAATTAAAGTGAACCCAGAAAAATGCTTTCATGTTACATTCACTCTTAATAGGAGCGCCTGCCCTCCTGTATTCATTTGCAGCAGTCAACTCCCAGCATCGAATGAAGTACGTTACCTGGGACTTCTACTAGACAGCAGACTCACATGGACCAACACACAAGACTGAAAAGAACAGAGCTAAACAGGAGATATTGACTCCTACGGCGACTACTTGGCCCTACGTAAAAGCTTACGACACTATTTACAAAAGTATAATCAGACCTATCTGGACTTACAAACTTGAATGATCGGGAACACCAAAACACTCAAACATACAACGAATACAAGCATTCCAATCCAAAGTCCTTCAGAGAATAGTCAATGCTCCCTTTTATGTCTCCAACAAACCCCTACACAACGACCTCAACATTCCCTTCGTAAACGGCCTCGCCAAATCCCGATTCCTAACGTTTCATTCCAAATTGTCATCCCACTCAAATCCTAGAGGTCAATACCTTTCCAATCAGACCCACCCTAAATACCTTCCCAGGAGGCTCAAGAGACTTTGGCCCCGTGACCAGCTACCATAACAGCAGTTAAAAACAGCACAAATTGTTTAGATATATTAGGAAGTTCCGATAATGTTTGGCTCCTTCCATATACTGTTCTATGACATGTATACTTAGGCCAGCACAATTAATTATTGTACTTATAATTGTACAGATTTTAAATAAACATGAAAAAAATTGTATTTGATGTTTTTTAATTCAAGAATTTCAATTACAATATTAAATTGAGAAATAATCTCTGTTATGAGTATAACCTTGGAAAGCTGATTACGTTTTACAACTTTTGTGAAACTCGGCAGTCTGCAGAATTTTTTTGGGAAGAGTAGTGGTTTTCGAAACGTTGTAACTAACCAGAAGCTTTTATGAATTTCTTCTTTTTGAATTGACATTGTGGTTTGAATAACATACTTATGAACATTGAATTAGCATTAGTCTTAAAGGACATTTAATGCAGATTCTAAATGTATGTAATATATATATATATATATATATATATATATATATATATATAAATAGATAGATACATAAATACATACATGCCCCAAAACAACCCCTATAAAATGACATATTTTCTTTCAAAACGTTTGTTCAGAAAGTGTGCTATTCAGACTTGATATTCATTTTTTTATATAGAAATAAAAACTACCTATAAATAAAAACTTCATATTATATAGGTACAATCATTTATCAGCAATATAACAGTTATATAAACAAAGGGTTTATTGCTAATGAAAATAAGCATTAGACATTTTTGCAGCTAACATGAATCAGGAAGTTTTTGAATCTCTACCTCTTATACTGCCAGAGCCTAAATCCCTCACACAAGGAGTGAGATTGAGAGGGCCACGAGGGAGAGGAGAACAAGCCAACGCGGGGTTGGATGGAGGGGAGCGTCCTATAGCCTCCCCTTGGGCGTGGCCTCGCGTCCTCCAACGGTCAACAATATTGTCTTATAGCAATATCAAATTGAAATGTTTATGTTAAAAGATGACTGGAAAGAACTGAGGTACTTATTAAACACATCAGCATAAAACATTGAGTCTCTGGATTGGAGGACACTAACCCTTTATAAGTCATATTTCGCTAGTTAACTTATATTTAGTGTTACAAATGAAGCCTATTTAATCTCCTATGAACTCCTGTTATGTCAGATAAGTCAATGGTAAATGTTATTTCCGGTTTCCAACATATCCCCCAATGGGGATTATACCCCTTAGCGACGTGTCTATAAGGACCCAGCAAAAATGATACTAAGCCCTCATGACACTTATGAGCATTAGTTCATTTTTTTATTTTTTTTCATAAGGCAATTCAACCACACGGGTCATTGTTGCCTATTGAAATTTACTGAAGTAAATGTTAATGTATTAGAGGAAAAAATAATAAAAAGCAAACAAAAAACAAATTAAGTTGTTGAAAATAAAATACACTAATATTGAAACTAAAGATTAGGTTAAATAAAAATTAAAGTTAATTGAAATGTTTTATATTTTAATATTTGAATTATTAATTTTTTTGTAAATAATTGCTAATTATATTTTTTTGTAAATAATTGCTAATTATATTTTATTAAATAGCTCAGTGGCACTAAAAAAACTCAACGCTCCCTGGCGTGATTCATGGTCGTCTCCAAGTACATACATCACAGAGAGGACCATGAATGTCCATTTGGTTCCGAGCAGATTCGTAGGCTCTGTATTCAGTAAAAATGTGTTTGATAGTAAGATATTCGCCACAAGCCCTGCATTCAGGCCTTAATTCTCTTTTAAATAAACATGCATGGGTGAGATTAGTATGTCCAATTCTAATCCTCGACAGAACCACCTCATCTCGCCTAGTGTCTTGAGATGAGGTTTTCCATGCAGAGGTAGTGGATTTAATCTCCCTCAACTTATTTTCTCTATTTAGGAACCATTTATATTACCACTTTGAGAAAATGTGGTATTTTAGATGTGCCACAGCATCTGACGGCAGGATGTACGAGTAAGGAATGCCTTCTTTAATAGCTTGCTTGGCTGCTACATCCGCTTTATCACTACCACTTATACCATTGTGGTTAGGGAGCCAGCAGATGATGGTTTCTTTGGTAATGCAAATCTATTCCCTTAATGGTGTCTGAAATGATCGTATTTCGGGAATAAAAGTATTGTAATGAAAGGAGAGAAGATAAAGAATCAGTGTATATCACCTAGTTACTATTATTTTCGGATGAAATATTAACCGCTTTGCTTATTGCAAGCAATTCTGCTGTGTATATCGAACTTAAATTTTGGAGAGACAACATTTGTGTTCTGGCATTACAAACTATCGCACATCCTACGCCGTCAGTAGTTTTAGAGCCATCTGTGAATACCTCTGTAGCTCCTGCATACTTCAACCTGATTCTATTGAATTCAGCTTGAAATATCGTAGGAGCGGTGTCTCTCTTGATATATCAGGTCAGCGAACGATCGATTTTAGGAGCATGAGGAGTCCAAGGCTCGAGATTTGGAAATGCCAGCTGATGAAGTTTGCTTAGATCAAAATCTAAATTTGGTAGTAATCTTATGGGTCTGTGAATAAATTGGTTGCTGTTAATGAAATTTTATAATTTAGTTCATTTTATAATGTTAGCAAATATCACTTGAATCGCACAGGGAGCAGTATACATAGTTTTTTTTCGGGGCATCGACTGCTGATGTCATTAGAACCCTTCTCTTATATTATCTTTCCCTAAATATGTATGTAAAGCTGTCAGTGTATATTTGATTTAAAATAATGCATTTTTATAAACATAATTACACAGTAAATTTTCTAGCATCACTAAACTGTTGAAATTACTCTGGCTTATATGATCTTATACACTAGTACTGTAAAAGATGAATATTATCATAGCGACAAGTCAAACATGACTTACTAACAAAAATATTAGCAAAAACATATTTATAAAAATACGTCCACTCTAAAAATATGCTTACAGTTACAAGTTGAAGTCTGGAAGATTAGAGTCACTAAGTCGTTTTATATATATATATATATATATATATATATATATATATATATATATATATATATATATATATATTGTTTTAAATTGCATCGCTAGGGTTCACATGTTTGGTTTGTGGAATGGCTTCTTTCTCCAGCGGTGTTGCTCCTCTCTATCTGTCGCAATATTTCGTCGGTTTCATCTCCGACTTCGTCAGACTTCCTTGTTACCGTCCTTGGTGGTTGTCAAGGGAATATATATATATCAGGCCACGTGGGCCCTGAGGGGCAGATGCTGTAGAGATATCTGATTCTTCTTGACTGTACGCCGCACTAGGTAGATAGTGTGGTCAGTACTATGCTTATTAATTAATTAAGACGGGGTTAGCCCAGGGATGCACAGTGGTCCAAAATTCAACATTACCGCGATACAATTCTAAACGATGTTTACAGTTGTTATTTCTTTTTTTTTTACGTATTTAATATGAATTAAATAGGTAATTCAATGATATTCAAACAAGAAATTAAGATATTATATAATTGTTATGTATGTATTTATACTAAAAACGAATTAAAAAGTCCGTCACGCAGGAGCTGCATAACTAAGCACTTTCCTCAGAATGTGGGTAGTGTAGAGTGCTTTCCAGAACAATTTGCTTAAAATATCCTACATAAATAAAATAAAAACATGAATAGTTCTCTTTTAAAGTTGTAATGAGTAACTGATCAATTATTAATTTGCTTCCAGAGTTATGTTTACACATGGTACCTATTACACTACGTAATAAATATAAAAAACCTCATATTATCGTATTTTGATCTAACGCAGGAACAGGATACAGTCACTCTAGTGGTAGAAAGCGCTCCTTGCGGCGGCTTTGTGAACCTACGTCTGGCGGGCATTTCTATTGAAATATATTACAAATTAAACCCCCGCTTTCCGATTGACCGATTCAGCTCATTTTTACAACACTTCTTTCTCATGAGTTACCCACGACGTATACCGCGTTTCGTTACAATACAGCAGAAATTACTACCGGTATGAGTATATTAGGAATTTGGGTCCGGAGTAAACCCCCCCCCCTTCTAATGAACCGATCTAGTTTATTTTTACAACACATATTTACCTGTAGATTACCACTACGAATACCGAGTTTCGTCGAAATATACCAAAAATCACGGCTGGTAGTGGGGAATTGGTATTGTGGGTCCGGAGTAAACCCCCCCTCCTAATGAACCGATTTAGTTTATTTTTACAACACATATTTACCTGTGGATTACCACTACGAATACCGAGTTTCGTCGAAATATACCAAAAATCACGGCTGGTGGTGGCGAATTGGTATTGTGGGCCTGGAATAACCCCCCCCCCCCTTCTAATGGACCGATTTAGCTCATTTTTATATCTCTCTTTTCTCTCTATAATACCACGACGAATGCCGAGTTTCGTTGAAATATAACAAATATTACGGCTGACATAGTCTAATTACTGTTTTGGGTTCGGGGTAAACCCCCCCCCCCCTTCCGGTGGACCGACTTTGGTGGTTAACGAACTCGTTCAATCGTTTGCTAATTGATATATACCAAGTTTCGTGACGAAAAAACAAAAACTCTGGCCGCTATCGTGTTAACAGACATATATATATGCATATATATATATATATATATATATATATATATATATATATATATATATATAAATATATATATTTATATATATATATGCATATATATATATATATATATATATATATATATATATATATATATATAATTTTAACGGGGGTCATTTTCGGTGTCTACTAGGTAGGATCGATAAAGATTTGAAGAAATTTTTCAAAAATTCCGTCATGAGTCCAACCTCAATAGCTACGTTCCTTCAGAGGAAAGTGCTAATATCAAAACAAAAATGAATTACTTAAACAATAAATTTTTATAATGTCAATTTTAATATTAAATTGAAATATGTATGTACAATAAAATTATTAATACAAAGACAAATGTATTACCTAATAGACATAAAAAAATAAATCTTCAATTTTGGCACTGTAATATTCCGTAGTACTGCTTGCTTCTACAAGTTGTTCCTCATGAGCGATTTTTTGTGGCTTTCGTATTGAGTTCGACTATGATTTATAATTGGGCCAGAATAAAGGATGAGTTGATACAATAAGTCTGTATTTCTGATGATTCTTGGTTTTTATCGTGTTCTGTTTTATCTTATTTGTTGAATAGTGTGGTTCGTTGGCACTATTAAAGAAAAAAACATTTTTTGCTAAAGTCTTTACTTCGTACCATAAATTAAACTGACCTGGAACTCAAAAAAAAGTATTAGAGTCATTTTATCAGGCTGTACCGTATGAAATGTCAGTTTTGGACTTGCCGATTTACATCAAATGTCTTGAAACTGTCGTGGCTCCTACTCCGAGTTCTTTGGCATATTCCTTAGTGCTTTTTGAGGGACAAGCTTCAACCCTTTCTTTCAGGTGTTCATTGTCAAGCTTGGTTTCTGGCCTTCCTCGCTCCTCGTTGTCAAGGTCAAAATTTCCACTTCGAAACCTGGAAAAACACCGGTAAACAGTTCGTTCATTCACCGTTCCCTCCCCGAACGCCGTGTTAATGTTCATACACGCCTCAGCAGCGCTATGGCCGAGCTTAAATTCATAACGAAAAATAATACGGATTTCCGTTGAAGTCATAATTTAAGTTTTATTTTTTTCTCAGAGGATCGTTCTCACAACACAGTACGCAAGTTACTGATTAAATAATAGGAATAAAAGAGCTTTAATTCTATATGAATAACAATGATGTTTGTAAGTAATGAAATAAAAAAGGGAAAGGATTAAATCGCGAAGTAAACAAAACTGACATTTCATACGGTACAGCCTGATATTTATTTTTTTCAGGGGTGTTGATAGAAAAAAATTTGCTGCCGCACGAGTAGCACCTGGTAGGGGCTAATTCCTATTGGAGGATCTAAAAGAAAGTTAATTAAGTCTATCTGCATATGTCTGAAAGTGTAAAAACTTTTGCATTTAAAGTTATGCCAATTTATGATAGTTATAGTATCCCTATGTAAGGATATTAAAAACTCCTTCTCTTTTATAAACTAGATCTTATTATTCTGTAAAGAATACATAAATACATTATAATAAACAAAACAACAATAATAACAATCATTAGCGGTAGCCAAATTACATACCTGTAAAGAATAATTAAATTACAAAGTTTATAACCAATACATTGAAGCATTACAATACAATAACTCTCTTCTAATGTTCTGAACATATGGGATCCACTGCCTATCTGAGTAGACCCACTGCCTGCATGATCATATGGGATCCACTGCCTATCTAAATAGACCCACTGCCTGCATGATCACATGTCTTTATTATATAAGAGTAGTCCTAGAGTGAAGGAACTTTACACCTCCCCCTCTCAAGTCACTTTTTCACTGGAATAAAGTGACAATTTAGAACTATGAAAATAGTTTAAAAATTTCCTTCTTCTTCCACAGCCAACTTCATACATTGATGATGAAATTCGACGAAGAATGGGGAAAGGGCCAATTCTTACTTTATCCATCTTCCGTCGATTTAACTTGCTGCCATTCTCAATGTAGACGAGGTCTCCAACTTTAAATTCATAATGTCTTCTTTTTTTGTCAAACCTAACTTTATTTGTTACAAAACTTTTCATTGAATTTCGAAAGGCTGCTTCTCGGTCTTTCTGGAGATTGTGTTTGTTGTGTATATCAAGCGGAGAGATATTTGACTTTTTCCCGGTGAGTAAATATTCTGGTTCTAATTTTGTTGAACTATGGATGGTCCTATTGTATTCCTTCACACTCTCTTGTGCTACGCTCGGCCATGCTCGTTTTTCTCCACTACCATTCAGCTTGCATCTGATTCTATTAACCAGGGTCTGATTGAGTCTCTCGTTAAGTCCATTTGACTGAGGGCAATCTACAGAGGTGAACACTAATGTCGTACCCATTTTGTGCAAGTACTTCTTGAGTTCGCCCGATTTCAAACCAGAATACTGGTCGGCCAAAATCATTTTTATCTTGTTGTGTTTGGCAACTGACCCAATAAACCTTATAAAGTCTCCTGCAGATTGTCCCGTACTGGTGGAGATCCATGCGTATCGAGTAAAATGGTCGACCAATACGTGCATGTACCTTTTCGGCGATCTATTTCCTCCAAATCCTCCGACCGTATCTATGGACATGATCTCGAATGGTTCCACAGCAGGACCTAGTTTCGACATCAGGCCGATGGGTCTTCCTCTCCCGACTTTATTTTCCATGCATATTGAACAGTTTCTGCAAAATGTATTTATAAGCTGGTCAAAGATAACAAAATAATAAAATGGTCTTATAATGTCCTTCATTTGTGCGATACCAACATGCCCATATTCATCATAGACTCGCTTTATAAGTATTTTTCCAAATTCCTCGGATAAAAATATTCTTGACCTTCCTCTCATTTTTTTGAATATAATGTATGATGAGTTTCAGTATTCATGTCCGATTTCAATTCTTCAATATTTAACTTTTGATCATTTAATATTTCGTTCAATTCCACTAAATAAACAGCCTTTATCTCATCTTCATTTTCAAAATATTCAAGGACTGGATGTCTGGACAAAAGATCGGCGAGCACATTCTCTTTTCCTTTTTTATAAATAATTTTGAAATTAAATTGTGATAAATAGTTCACCAATTCTCCAAGTACTTCATCTGTTCTTGATTTTGTCTTGAGATTTTCTAATGGTTTATGATCAGTACAAACAGTGAATTCCCGACCAATTAAATAATATTGCCAATACTTTATTGCTTCTTTTATAGCTTTGCATTCCAAATGTATGATGTCCATCTTTTTCTCTGTTGCCGACAATTTTCTTGAAAAGTATGCAACTGGATGCAGAATTCCGTCAGCCTGTGGTTGTTTCAGTTTTGCTCCCATACCCTTTAAACTAGCGTCTGTTACAATAACTACATCTTTCTCTACATCATAGATCGCTAGAATTGGAGAAGAACATAAGTACTGTTTAATTAAATTAAAACAGTTTTCACATTCCTCGGTCCATTTAAATTCTACATTCTTCCTTAATAATCTATGGAGTGGCTCGAATTTCTCAGCACTCTTCTCACTTAGCTCAATACATGGACTACAAAACTTGTACAACGAATATGAACATACTAGAAAAGATACACCGGACGAATAAAGAAATCACAATATATTGGCTCCCAGGACATGAGAACATAGGAAAAAGCAGTCAAGCTGACGTACTGGCTCGGACAGCTACAAGACAAAACCGACAGGACATAGACAAAGTTACATTACAAGACCTGCAAATCGAAGTAAGAAGGTTTATTACAGAAAAGTGGCAGAAATCTTGGCACAGGACGACAGTAAACAAACTTCGCGAAATAAAACAGACGGTAGGTGAATGGCCTTCAAGCAAAAGGGATAATAGAAGAGACGAAGTGATATTATGCCGCTTAAGAATTGGCCATTCCCGACTGACACACTCTTATCCCATGACAAGACAGGACAGACCGACATGTACACAGTGTAACACACCGCTGACTATAAAGCACATACTCACTGAATGTTTACAGCGACAAAACTATGACTTACCTTACAATATGACTGAATTACTCGGCGATGGAAGCAAATATATAGATAACATACTGAACTACCTCAACAAGACCAACCTCCTAAACAAATTATAATTATAATTAAACATGAACAAATTATAACAGGACATACACACATATATGTGTATGTATTTTATTTGTCTTAAAATGTTAAAACTATACAGCCGTACTATACTAAAATCTTACATGTGACAATATAAAACTAACAGGAGTGTGAAACCTCCTTTAACCAACTTAATTGATTATTTGTATAAACTTTATGCATTATTATAATATTGATTTTTCATATATTCAAGTATATTGTAATATTGTATTCTCTTATAAATAGATGTGTATATAAATTTCAATTTGTATATTTGGGCAAAAATGTGTAATTGTATTTAATTAGATGTAATTTTCGTATGTATATTATATATGTAATTTTTGTTCTGAGCAAGTCGCCTTAGTTACGGTCGCTCATAAATAAAAAAAAAAAAAAAAAAAAAAAAAAAAAAAAAAAAAAAAAAAAAAAAAAAAATTGCAATCAAATTTTCTTGAGCAGGAGACACTTTATTCTCTTGAATTAAATGGCCAAGATATTTCACTGATCGAGCAGCAAAAGTACATTTTTCCAATTTAATTTTAAAGCCTTCTATTTCTAAAGCTTTTAAAAGTCGTTTTATTTGATCCAAATGATCTTCCCAAGTTTTAGAAAATATAAGTAAATCATCTATATAATTTACACAAAAGTCATCCAGATTATTTCTCCTGATGATGTTGGATAATATGCGCTGAAAAATTGCTGGGGCATTTTTGAGTCCGAAAGGGAGAACATTAAACATGAATTTGCCGAATTTGGTTATGAATGATGTTTTTTGTCGGTCTTGTTCTTTTAATGGTATACACCAGAAAGCAGAATTAATATCAATAACAGTGTAATATTTACAATTAGCAATTTTGTCCATTATATCACTAATAGTAGGAAACGGGTAACATTCAGGGACTATTAATTTGTTTAAATTTCTAAAATCAATGCAAAGTCTGGTTCGACGTCCATCTTCTTTTTTATATGCTAAGGTTACTGGAGAAGCAAATGGCGAATCCGATTCTTGAATGAGATCAGCATCTAATAAACTCTTGATTTGAGTTCTTATTTCTTTTTCATCTAAAATAGAACAGTTATATGCACGCATAGTTACATATTCATCTTTAATAAGTCTTATCTCGGCTTCTCTAGATTTTACTCGCCCTACATCAAATTTATTTTTCGCAAATAGGTGAGGAAAATGATTGCAACATTTTTAAATTTTTTTTTTTTTTTTTTTTTTTACTATCTTATATGGCCAACGGCCATAGCCACGTTGAATACACCGGTTCCC
Organism: Gonocerus acuteangulatus; assembly: GCA_946811695.1. Taxonomy (NCBI): domain Eukaryota; kingdom Metazoa; phylum Arthropoda; class Insecta; order Hemiptera; family Coreidae; genus Gonocerus; species Gonocerus acuteangulatus. The sequence goes on along the minus strand of OX328132.1, from coordinate 7,378,817 downwards.
GTACATCACCGAAGTTAAGCAACGTCGGGCGTGGTCAGTACCTGAATGGGTGACCAACCACGTGCTGTTGGCATTATAAAAGGGTGGCAACCTATAGATAGCCCGGCGCTAATGGCCAAGTTGTAGATGCGCCGTAAAAAAAAAAAAAAAAAAAAAAAAAAAAAAAAAAAAAAAAAAAAAAAAAAAAAAACTATCTTCTATGATATGATCCAATTTTAATCTTTCTATTGATAGCTTTTCGTTTATATTTAGTTTAACATGATCTAATGACATTCTCTCATCTTCTATTAGACTATTTCCTACAAAAATTTCATTTTTCTTAAAATTTTGTTTAGTATCATTCTTCTTGTCAATGTCTTCAATATTCTTCTCGTCTTCAATTTTTTTATTCGTTTCTTCATCTTTTAAGTTCATTACTTCAATGCCATTTTTTTCTAAAATATTTAGTAATTCATCCTGAATAAGTTTAAACTTTTTTATAGCATCAAGACCCAAAAGTTGATCATAAGAGAATTTGTTATTCTTCACTACATAAGTGTTTAGTTTTTCTGATAATTTTCCAATTTTCAAAATAATATTTGCCCGGGCAGCACAGAAATTCAGTCCATTGATTGTTTTGAATGCATTCTTGTGTTTTATTAATTTCGATTTTGAAATATCCACCACTCTCTGATTTATTAAACTAACATTGGAACCACTGTCATACACTGCTTTCACTTTCATCTTATTATCTACTAGTACATTTATTTTTATCAATGGACATAACTTCTCCGGGCTTTCTAGTTTAAACAATTCTTATCAATTTTGATCATCATGTCTTCCAAACATTGACTTTCTTCATATTCATTAAGATTTATCTGTTTCTTGGTTTTATATAAATTTTTGTTTCTACATTCATGCACAGGATGAAAGCGATTTTCCCACCCTAAACTTTCTTAACCCACCCCTAATGTTTATAACCAATACATTGAAGCATTACAATACAATAACTCTCTTCTACTGTTCTGAACATATGGGATCCACTGCCTATCTGAGTAGACCCACTGCCTGCATGATCATATGGGATCCACTGCCTATCTAAATAGACCCACTGCCTGCATGATCATATGTCTTTATTATATAAGAGTAGTCCTAGAGTGAAGGAACTTTATACCTATATATATATATATATATATATATATATATATAAAATCAGTCCCGTAACAGGCCACGAGGGCCCTGAGGGGCAGATACTATAGAGGTATCTGATTGATGACCATTCGGCACACTAGGGAGATAGTGTGGTCAGTACTATGCTCCGGCCGCCTGATTTTCCCCTTGGCTGCTTCGACTGCTGGAGTCATTAGCACCCAAGGTACCCATTATTAAATTAATTAAAGGCTGGGTAGGCCTAGGGACGGTCAGGGAGACCGAATTCAGCCCATGAATGAAGACACTAGAAGAAAAATCTTTATTGCTTGCTCGGGATTTGAACTCAGGCCTCCAGCTTATTAATCCAGTACTCTACCAATGAGCTAACCTCGCCCCACATATATATATATATATATATATATATATATATATATATATATATATATATATATATACACGGATAATTAATACCCTTAAAAATATTTATGATTGGAAATTTGACAGAGATACATTATAACTACAAACCGTGCAATACTAATGGATTTAGAACACAAAAAAAAAAAAAAAATCATCGTATCCTTCTATGATGATCGAGAGGTCCTTGTTTTTAGACTACTTTGTTATGAAGAACTAAACGCGATAAAAATTACACAATAAGTACCCTTGAAAGCGTCCAATATCCCAGAGCTGTAAATCAGGAACAATCGAAGTGCGAATCCTTAGTCAACGTCCGCGTGGAGTTGGCGCCCTTCCCGCGAGAAGCGAGTATAAATCATGTACTACGAGAAAGGTTAGCCAGCTCGAGCATTTCTTGACAACCAAGCATTAATAATACATTTAAACCAGTTCCGCTTCATATCTTCACATGTCGGCGTATTTATTATAATGGGTATTAATTCTGTATAACCATAAACATATAAGTTTAAACTGCACTCAGCAAGATGGAAGAGGATATGTGTAATATACAGGGTGTCCCACATTGAGATGTCATAATTTTGAGGGTTTATTCTGCACCTCATTTGTAGTTCAGGGACGCAGAAATGAGCGTCCTATGTCAACATGTAGCAGAGCTATTCAAACTTTTGTCTATTTCCAAAACTATTGGGTTTTCATATAAAAAACAGCGTTTTCCGAATTTCTGGTCTATTTGTCGTAAATTACGGCCACATTTCTAGAATCTACATTAAATTTCCAATAAGAAACACACATTATTGAAATGTTGTAATGTAAATTACGAGCTACACCACGAGCCATATAGATGTGAACTATTGTTATTAGGGTATTCTTAACTCCTTTAATATTTTCTTAATCAGCTATTTGTAGACTTAGCGGGTTGCCTACACCTCAAAAGTTGCCTTATTTAATAAGCTTTAAAATGGTACCCTGTAGTTTTAAACACAAAAATTATTTAAGTCTATTTTTTCTGATTACTAAGTCAAAACCAATACATTTCCTTTAGTGCGAAGAAGCCATTACGAACACATTATTTAATTTCACGCGAGTATGGTGTGTGTGAATAAGCAGAAATTGTAGTTTCTAATTTTATTAAATAGAATAGAATTATAAATAGAAATTTAATAAAACGAGACCCTCAAAGTATAAAAATATAAGATCTGTATTTATTGTGTCAAAAAAATAACAACAATTGTGATTATTTCCAAAATGTTCTTCTGTCATCATTCACTCTTTCCAAGGTGTCCCCTAATCCTTAATCAGAGCAAAAAGTTTGTATACCTAATGTTGTTCGCACTAAAGCAAATGTATTGGTTTTGACTTAGAAATCAGAAAAAATAGACTTAAATAATTTTTGTGTTTAAAACAACAGGATACCATTTTAAAGCTTATTAAATAAGGCAACTTTTGAGGCGGAGGCAAACCGCTAAGTCTACAAATAGCTGATTAAGAAAATATTAAAGGAGTTAAGAATACCCTAATAACAATAGTTCACATCTATATGGCTCGTGGTGTAGCTCGTAATTTACATGACAACATTTCAATAATTCGTGTTTCTTATTGGACATTTAATGTAGATTCTAAAAATGTGGTCGTCATTTACGATACATAGGCCAGAAATCCGTAAAACACTGTTTTTCATATGAAAACCTAATATTTTTGAAAATAGACAAAAGTTTGAATAGCTCTGCTACATGTTGAGATAGGACGCTCATTTCTGCGTCCCTGAACTACAAATGAGGTGCAGAATAAACCCACAAAATTATGACATCTCAATGTGGGACACCCTGTATAATATTCTCGTGTCACAATGTTTGTAACAAAACTCCTCCAAAACGGCTTGACGTATTTTTATTAAATGTTTTATGTATATATTTGGTAGGTCTGAGAATATGATCTAAACTATTTTTCATACCCCTAAATGGTAAGGCTGTCCCACTCCAAATTTTTATTTTTTATTTTTTGGACTCGATTTTTTATTTTTATTTTACGATTTGGCAATAAACATGATACTACCCGAACTTGCCAACATTCCCCACCCAGTGTTGGAATGCACTGACAAGTTGAAAGATAATTACAGGGCTGGTGGCTTCTCTTTCTAGCTGTCAGTTTCTCCCTAGAAAGAAGCTAGAAAGGGTTCCACGATAAATTCTTAGCCACAAGTTGCGGAGGCGTATATATGAAATAATTTCGGGGGGGTGGGGGAGCTGGGAACACCGGATTATTTGGGGAGGGGGGGGGGGTGAAATACTAACGACCTAGAACTTGGAACTGTTAGCCAACTAAAACGCTATTACACCCGTTAAAAATTATTTTGTGAGAACTAAGTGATCTTATTTAATTTATTTTTGAGGTTATTATGACACATTTTTACTGATGAAATAAAAATTTCGGAGGGGGGAGGGAGAGGGTCTGCCCCCCTTATATACACTTATGACAATTTGAAAGACTTATTGGACAACAATTCTTATTTATAAACGCTAAAAGCTCTTACACAACACTTTCCTTGGTAGTCTTGGGTTTTCTGGTCCTGGCGAGGGGTGAAGACTGGAAAGTTGGAGACGGGGCAGAATGTACGGAGGGTTGAGGTAAGGCTAACTCGATAGATCGAGTCGCGGCCGAAACATTTTAAAAGAGTGGGTACTCGAGGAGGAAAAACAAGGAGCATTTTAACAGTATCAAATATTAAAGGCGTGCATCTGGGAGCGGAGTCCGTTCCCCTGTGGGGCTTGGTCCCCAAGGCCCTAATCACTTTTATCAGACCACTCTCCAATTACCGAGCCCTCGATCAACAGAAAAAAAGAAGAAGGAAACCTTTTGCTTCTTAACCAACACTGTATTCTTCCGGGTAGACCAACGGATACTAACAACTGTTCACCCTGAATGGAACTGAATTCATGGACGATGCTCTTATTTGCGCCATTAAATGCGTGGATTTTGCTCGCCAGTAACGTATTTCTATTTAATTCAATAAAATTACAAGTTAGATTTAGATTAGATTTAGAAAACAAGGTGCCCGGCTAACCGAGGAACCGCACCGAGGCCTACAAGACCTATTGTGCCACCTGACGTGTCGTTCTGTTACAATGCCAGACCCGTATCAGAGATGAACTTCTTTAACGTTGTGATGTTCAGCTCCGGTATCCTCCTTGGATCATCAATTATCGCCGTCCCGAAGTGCAAATACCTCTTGGCTGCCAGCGTCGTGCATCTGCATACAATATGGTATGGGGTCTCGTCGTCCTCAGAGCACAATCTGCACCATGTTTGTATTAGAGAGTCCCATGGAGTAGAGGTGTCTCCGTAGTTTGCAGTGCCCTGTAAGTAGGGCTGTCAGCAGTTTCACCTTGCTTCTACACAGATTAAGCAGTGAATCCGTTCTTTTCTTATCCGCAAAGACCATAAATTTCTTCGCCTGTCTCTGGGTAGCACTTCTGCTCCATTTCCTCTTGTGTTCAGCTTCAGCCCACCTATGGATGCTCAATCTGGCAACAGCCGGTGCAATTCCACATATTGGCTCTGGTGAGAGAGGTGTCATGGATGCTCCTATGTTAGCCAATTCATCAGCCTTCTCATTCCCAGGTATGCCAGAATGCCCTGGTACCCACTCTAGTTTGACCAAACAAGAGTGGGGGTTGATTACAAGTTATTAGACATGTATTGGAAAATCAATGTCCGAAACTCCTTCATCTTAGTTAGTGCCTTTCCATAGAATGTTTATTTATTTAAATTTTAACGTCCATTATTATTATTATTAACTAAGGAATGTTTATTTAAATTATGCAATGCAAAAACCATCAACTCCACATTTCCAAACTTTACAGGTGACACTTAAAACATTCTAGCGCCTAAAAAAAAATGTATTGTTTTTATGAAAGAAATATGATCGTCCTACGTTAAAAAAAAAAAACAGAAAATTTTCTTTGGCAGTTAGTTGGAGATAGATGGTTTTTACATTGTTCGACTTACAACACATGTTTTGGTATATTAAAAGGTTAATTATATTTCAATTTCAATTTATTTTATTGCATACAGGGTTTCCCCATTGCAAGGAGTTGACCTTATATAATGTTTTTAGTCCTATGTTAGTAATATATTCATAAACATGCCCCAACATAAAACTTATGTTCTATTTACATACAGATACTTTGTGAAATAATAATAATAATAATAAATGAAAATAATTACATCTTCTATGCATTAAATTTAGGGAGTATTTCTATACATGTACTAAATATACAATATAATTTCTTAACCAAGAAGTGATTATTAAAAATTATTTTTAGATAGAGAAAACAGTGCAAAAAATGGATTACTTAATATTAAATTTTGGATTTTTTTTGTGTGTTTTTATTATTATTATTATTATTGTGTCAATCAGAAATTAATGAAGCTCTCAATTTCAAGGAGTTTTTTATGTAGTTATAAATGTGTATATATTCAAATTTTGAGGCATTGTTTAAGATTTCGTGTAATCGGGAATTTTCAATAGGTTGGTTGATAAACTGGAGGAATTGCCTTCTAATGGGGGAGTAAATAGGACAATGCAAGATAAAATGAAAAATGTCTTCAAATGCGTTATTATTACAGAGTGTGCAGATTTCCTGAGGGTTAATAGAATAATGGATATTTTTTATTGAAAATTTGATATTGTAGTTGCTGGCTGTTCTCAACTGAGCTATGGTTTTTGCAATAACAAAAGGCAGCCCCATGGTGAGAAATTCATGAGGTAGGCCTGGGGATAATGAAAGAAATTTGTAAAATGGGTTGTAGTTAGAATTATTCATTTTCTCCAGATCATTACTAAGTAACTTAGCTTTTTGGGCAACTAAAATTATATTAATCCGTCTTTTGATTAAATTAGGGTCCTGAATTAGCCATGTGTCTAGAGAATCCAAAGTGACAAATATATTTTTAACTTGGGATACCCAATTAAGCTTTATGTTATTTTGGGGGCTCTGATCTAAAAGAAGAAGTCTCTTGTAACAAAGCCTTGGAAGTCTATCAGCACTCATAGATAGGATTTGACAAAGCCAGAGGAGGGTTGATTAAAAGGTTAATTATATACTCGTATTACTCTCATTTTAATGACATTTTATTAAATTTATATACAAACTCAATTTTAACACTTCATGTTATATGTCTATTGGCTTTATACTGACTAGAAAACAAAAAAATCATGACGGCTGATGATAAATATGTAATCAAAACGCTCCCACAGAGGATTATACAGGATTATACTGGGAAATACAGTGGAAGAACCGTTCATGTGCGTGAGATGTATGGTTCTTGCACTCTACAAAATGTTTGAGCTTCAATATCTCTCATACTAGACACACCGTTTGATAGATTTATGTTTAAGGAATTCGTTTTAATCGAAAAATAAATTTTGAAAAAAATGTTGTTTGGATGGTTTTTGCATTGCATCGTTCATTTATTGGGTGATCTGGAAAGCGTAGAATAGAAACTATTAAGTTTCTGAATAAGCCGCCGTTGGAAGAAAATCACCTCTTCGGAAACTTCAAGCCTCATTTTCTCCGACTCAGGTAGCTCTTTCATAACTAACGACTGAATCAATTTTGTAGGAAATGTATCAAGCTATCGACTGATCAGCATGATTTACGAGTTTTCCATATACCATCATTTTCCAACTGTTTTCTAGGTATTAAAAAATATGCAGTTTAAAATGTGGACTGATAAACCCCAAGAACTGTATTTATATATTTATTCAGGAGGAAAATAAACAACCTCCATTCATAGAACTTATTATACAAAATAATAAATTACAAGAAACGTTGCAATGTAAGAAGAAATATTTCATATTTGTGAGTTTGGCACATGGGTGTACGAGTGTATTGAAAATAATTTTGGGGGGGGCTCTTAAAATTTCGGGGGAGGGGGGCTGGGACTATTTCCGGGGTATGGAATACTAACATTTCAGAACTTGGAATAGTTTTACCCAACTAAAACGCTTTTACACCTAAAATAAAATATTAAATTTTGTTTTAAAGGTTTCATAACATATTTTTACCGATCAAATCAAAATTTCGGGGGGGGGGGGGCTGGAGCCCCCTTAGCCCCCCCTTATATATGCACATTGTTTGAAGATTTGACAGATATACATTACATAATGAAATTGTGATATACTAATGGATTTTGAATAGAAAAAATCCTCCTAATCGGGGAGGTCTGTATTTTTAAGCGGCCTTTTTATGAAGAACTAAACCCGGTACAAATTACGCAATAGGATTACTTAAATCAGGAGCAATTGATCTGCGAATATTTAGTTCAAATCCGCTTGGAGGTAACGCCCTTGACACGAGACCCAAATATAAATCATGCAGAATGGTAGATAGGTAGAGAACAACGCCGCATTTATAATACATTTAAACGAGTTCCGCCTCAAATCTTCACACGTAGGCGTATTTATTATGATGGGTATTATTCCCTTAATCCCTTATCTTAGACATATAAATTTAAAATGCATTCAAGAAGATAAGCATATAAGTATTTCATAATACTCGACATAAAAGTGAACCCAACATAATATTCTGACCAAACAAAAAAAAAAAAAATTATGGAAATTTCTGCTAAACTACATTCTTTCAATTTTGTATACCCTTTTTCTGTGAGGTAAAAGCATGGACTAAAGACTCAAACTAGGCCATTTTGCCTATTTTTATCAAGAAATTAAAATCAACAAGAAAGGACTCTGGAAAAATTTTAAAATATTTGTTGTAAAAAAATGAGTTCTGAATATATTAGTGAAGTTTTTGTACCTCTGACCATATTGTACCTTTGACCACCGAGGCTGTGGCGGCATGTAGCAACATTTTATAAATGTTGGTGTAATTAGTGTTTAGCTCCTTCACTAGAGGGCTTGTGTAACCTAAATTGGATTATTCAAGTGAAAGAGGATTCTTGCAAAAAATACTTATCTATTTCTATCATAAAAATGTAAGTAATTTACTGATAAGGTTTTCCCTATTTTTTGTGTTATGTATTTTTTTATGGAAATCATTTGACATAGTAGCTATTACAGTAAGAAATATGGTGTAGGTTCTGAAAATGATTAATCTTAACCCTATAATTCGTAGCATGCTTTTTAATTTGCACTACCATTGTGTTATACGGCCCATTTGGGAGATAGTGTGGTCAGTACTATGCTCCGGTCGCCTGATATTCCTATCACCTCACCCCTATACGCATATATATATATATATATATATATATATATATATATATATATATATGCACAGTGTGCATTGCACACACATAGTAAGGTGCAATCAAGAATTTAGAAAATTTTACTACATGCTTTCGTTGGTAACAAAATTGAAAGAATATTTGGGAATTAGCAAATTCCCAATTATTCAATAACATGTAATTGTCGGAAAAGATTTTAAACATCCAGGTGGATCATTTTATCTTTCAAATCGAGGGGATAGAAAATTCCTTTCCATAGCAAAACCAAAACCACGACTCCTTTGTCCCTAGAGCGAGACGCAAAAAACGTTGCTGGTTCTAAAAATATAAAAAAATAAAGATTTATCTTTTCCTTGAACGGCGAATGACGCAAAATGGAAGTCTTAATGCAGCAGCACCTCATCCTCTATGCCTCCGCGTTGAGGAAGTAATATCTCCCAAAACAAGGGCTCTAAGGATATGACGGAGTGCTTTAGTGTCGAACGCGGAACAAACAGAAGGCTGGGATGAGTCTAGGGTCGAGATCCGCGCGGGGGTTCGGAGCAGCGAGGATGAGCCAGCCAGCGGATGCTCGTAGGATAATATTGACTTAGCTCCGAACGGCACGTGCAGGCAGGAGTGCCCTTACCTCTCGCATGTCATCCCCAGGGAACAGGGTCGAAATACTTCATATGCAATGTTAACAGTAATACTCTCTCTCTTCGAATAATCTCAAGTCTGTTCACTAATGAACTTTCCTACCTAGTACTACGTATACATTGGACTTACTTCATAAATTTGAAAAAGTGTACTCATTAGAAATGCTTTACTCAAATCGCAAGTACTTAAGATACAAAAACTTTTCGTTTGTAACGTAAAGGATATTCGGTTATCTTGCAGAATCCAATTAACTTAGAGGGTTGGGAGTTTAAGGGCAGAAAACTGCTTGGTCATCGTCGCCCTAAAATTATAGTTAAATCGTGTATAGTGTCGGATGAGCAGTGTTTACACTATTGTGTGTTTCTAATACTGCATTTCGGAACCTTGGAAGATTAAGGGCGAATCAGAAAAATCGACTTTTTTAAAATTTTATTTTTTGATTTAGAAAGATGTAGGTAAAGTGAAGCTTCGCGCTGTTTTTCTGGCTCGCCTTTAGTTCTCTCACAGTTTCAAGCTAAAGTAAAAGCAGTATCATCATGAAAAATTTAATGCCCTATTTCAAGGGCGTATCCCGGGTCTGAAACATCCCTCCTAGCATTTTCCTACCCATAAATCACTCGTAAGAATTACAATTAAAACATTGAATATCAATTGCATACTTTTTCAATTAGATTTATGAATCGGCATTCTATAGAGTAAACATTCGCCCTTCCTACCCTGAAGCGCTTCTAGAACTTTAACCTCGATCTCTCAACATCCGAAATTCGTGATTCACACTTACTCTTCCAAGGTCCTGATTTGAGAGAACATTTTTTTTGGAAAAAATTATGATTGCATAAATATAAGAACCAGAAATGAACGGAAACGCACTGAGATGCTGTTGTGTTGATATTTAGGTTAGAATGATCCTACTAGCATTGAATTTCGTGGAGATTGGAGGGAGTGTTGTCTATCTTCAAATGCTAAAAAAGTGTAGGCCTAAAATCGGCCAGGCCAGTGTCACTAGTGACGCTCGAAAATTTCAATCTGAATATGATTGTAAACATATTCAGATTTATTTAGATTTATACATATATATAAATATAAATTAATACGGATACGATATATATATATATATATATATATATATATATATATATATATATATATATATATTCGTTTAATTTCATTGTTTGTTTACAATCATATTCAAAAATTCACCTTTTCGTGCGCCACTGGTGACACTAAAATGTCCGATTATAGGTCTCAACCTATTTCGTTTAGACTCCCTCCACTCCCTACTAGCTACAACATGCCAGAGGGAATATATCCATTGTCCCTAGCAGTAACCTCAGTTAAACCATAATTTATCTTATACAGTCACACGGTGCTCCAACAATAATAATTCTATAGAAACAAATTCAAGTTTGGATTCGGTAACATTTAATGGGTTGATTATGTGAAGAGTGACCCGACACCGTTGGGGGTGGAGGGCCCCCCACCATTAGTGGACGTGCGTCGGATTGTTCCAGCCCGTTAGATACGACGTCCCATTTAGTCTATTAAATGAAAAGAATGTGACAAGCCACGCGACGAGGGAGCACCTACCTGGTTCCGGCGTTCGCCCGAAACCCCCGTCCGTCCACGTATCTAGGAGAGCCTGTTTAATCTTCCCATGTTACAGTACCAAACAACTCGAGTGAAATCATATTTGGTATTCGTTAAAAATATTTATTTTATAAATGCGCATTGGAAATATCGTATTTCATGGTAATAAAATATAAATAGAATAAACACTATACTGAAATATTAAATGGAATAATAAGAACAATTTGTTTGTTTGTTTCGAAAATTTGGGACGAAAAACCTCGCGGCCGTCAGCTCCTTACCATGTGAACTTGTCACACGCTTTGCTTAAGTAGCCAGGATATTGTTGTTTTTTTTTTAATGACACAAACCTTCCCCTCACTTCCCCTGACACATTTTTCAGCTATTGCCGAATTAGGGACATAGAATTAATATTTAAATAAAGCCAACAATATGAAAACCAAGGCACCTAACAAAATTATCGCAATAATTTAATAATAAGTTTTTTTTTTTTTTAACAATTTGATCTTTTAAAATGACACCAAATGTTCATTGATTTTTATAAAATAGGCAGACGATCCAATGTTAAAATAATGTTTTTATTTCCGTACGAGTAATTTTCATTATAATTGCCCTACAATTTCATTCAGATACACTAATGCTACTAATGGAAATATTCAGCCTAACTACAGGAAGTCGAACCTTTTGCTAGAAGGGCCATGTCCAAACTGAGATCATCTACACGGGGAGCTCGAATTAAAATCGATATCAGGAAGAAGTATATTAGTCATATGCATCAAAATGTCCTTTCGTCGAATTTTAAAAATTAATTGTATTTTTTCTAATAAATTAAAACATATAAATATTTTACATTAATTTTGTTCACGCTTTTTTCTCTCTATTTTTAACAATGTGCATGTTTTCTTTTATTTTACTTTTTGTGGTATTTTTTTTTTCTTTCTTTAAAATCCTAACTTTTGGTAACTGGAATACGAAATTACTTGTTATAGCATGGTTTGAAAGTACTTCTTTATCCCCGTGTTCATCAACATTCTTTACGTCTTGTTTTATTCTCCTCTTTAGTAATAGCGAATATTCTCAAATATATACCATTTTACAGCGTTTATTTATATTTAATTTATTTCATGTACCTTATACTTGGTCTCTTTTTGGTTTAATTACTCAATAAAGATAATTGAGTTCTTTAAAACTGATTTAAAATATTTAAATAATATATTTTTAATTAATCATAAAAAACATAAATACTTTTTACAATTTAACTAGATATTTTATTGCATATGTCTAATATACTTATTCCGGATATCGGTTTTAATTTATTGACTCATTCGATTTTAACAGCAGACACGAAACAGCTGATGCTCTCCACAGACAAGCAGACAAAAAGGTGATTTATATATATATCTTTGATGAAGAAAATATCGGTGGACAAGTAGAATAAACAGTCAAGCATATTTTCTCGTAAGGGAGGAAAATCGCTTAAAACGTCGACCGAGTGTGTAACCGTGATGGGAAATGTCCACGGTATGAGGAAGGACACTATGGAAGCTTCATGAATAATTTGGTTACCATGATAATAATTTTGTTTAACTACGCCAATATGTGTTGGTACGTTTTCAAGAAATGTACCCTCGTACAAATATATCAGGTGTACACAGGTTTGCGGAACGCGTTTGCTTATAAAGCGGAAGGCTGACTGCAAACAAGGGGATGTGAGGAAGAGACGATACTGTCTCAAACAGGAAGCCGGGTTGGTTACAACCCCTGAACCCGGAACCGAGAGAGTTATATCGACGGAAAGGTAAGGTCACTCATTTCATCAAATTCCCGACCCGATCCGATCCGATCTAGTCACAGCCCGTCAGTAATGACCTCGTAGCGAAATGAAAATGATTAATTTAAGAAATACCACCTAATTAGGTTAAACGTTGGAGGTATGAAGGAGGAGTTGAGAGGCCAATCAATCTTCCGGAAGTATATCAGTCCATAAAAAATAAATCTTAGTGTAACGGTTAATTTTTAACTGTTACACTACGATAAGAGAAGCATTAGTATTCATATTTTAAAATTATTTATGAGAAAGATAGCTAGAAGATTATAAGCATTGGAAGGTTATAAACATTTTTCTACGTAATTTAATAAACAAGAGAAACAAAAAACAAAAATGTTAATTGACAAAGATATCATAAATTTTATTAATGAAATGAAAAGTTTATTCTTATTCCGGGACACAAGTCCCATAGGAATAATTTTGAAATTACAAAATAACTGTGAATTTTATATATACACTTAAAAACTAATAAATGCTATCAGTATATAGTGTACAGCTTCAATATAGATTAGGGGTTGGGTAAAACTTGGAGGGATAGAAGGTGGTGGAAGAGTCGGGATTTAAAGGTTTCTAGGTTGGTAGAATGGCCGACAAACAGAGGCAAGGAATTCCATAGCTAGGTGGCACGGGTGACGAATGATTTTTCGAATATTGCTGTTCGGTGGGAAGGAATATAAAGATCGGAAGGACGAGATCGGGGGTTACGGGAGTGAACCGAGGATTTAAATTTAAGAAGTTGAAAAATATAAGAAGGTCTACGGGATTGAATTACTTGGTAAAGGACTGAGCCGAGGAAGTACTGTTCGACGATAAAGAGGGAATAGCCAATTTAGCTCCTGGTAGAAATGTGATATGTGGGAGTATCTGGGGATTCCGAGGATAAAACGAATGAAACAGTTCATGAGGCGTTTGAGTTTTGCCTCGAGATCGCCAGAAAGTCCACCGTACACCAAACAACCATAGTCAAACTGGGGGAATAATAGGGAGGTTACGAGGAGTTGACGGTTTTTTGTTGGCAGGAGATGGCGGGAGAGGTTGAGCTGTCTCGGGATAAATATGGATCGACGGGAAATTTGGGAAATATGATTTTTCCAGGAAAGGTTCTGATCATATATGATCCCAAGATTTTTAACTGATTTACAATATTTTATAGGGAGGCTGTTAAGGTAAAGGGCTGGAAAAGGGGAAGTGGAACTTATGGGGGATTGGGAGCCTATAACAATGGCTTTGGATTTGTCTGGATTCAGGGAAAGCTTATTTGCTACGGCCCAAGCATTTATTAGCGTTCTCTTAAAAAAAATGCATTGAAGTCGGTTACGGTTTAGAGCCTGTAGACGTTTTTGAAACACAATATATCGATTGGAAGCATTTTGAGTCGTCGGAAATCTAGAAACAAACAAGTTTAAACAGCCGGAAATCGGTGGCCATCGGATCGGATCGGATCGGGACAAATGTATGGAACCTCCATTGAGATGCATGTATTTGTTTTTCTTCCGACAGTCGGTGGCTATCGGTCGGATCGGATCGGAACAAATGTAGGTGCCCTCTTAGGAATCAGTACATTTAATACTTTATTTTGTTACTGGCTATTTTGGCACTAAAAATCTCCAAAATTGCATGTTCCTTTCGTCAAAACAAACCTAATTGTTTTCAGAATCCTATCTAAATTATAACGAGAGGCTAGTGATGAGTGAGGAGCCATCATTCATAGCTATTTGACAATTCGTATATTCGGAAATTACTTTTTTAGCGCGGTTCCTCCCTCCCCCATAGGGAGGAACCCCGCTTATAGGGTTGATACAATGAAACAATCCGGAAGTGCCGACTAGAAAATTTCGCGTTTCAGAACCCCTAGAGACCGAAAATAACGGTGGTTCAAATTTGTATATATATATATGTATATATTTATTTATATATATATATATATATATATATATATATATATATATATATATATATTTTCCACTTTTTCTTGTTTGTTTTTCTGGCAGGGGGTCGATAAAGCAGTACACTCTTTGTTCACATTAACTGCTTTATTTGTTATATTTCGCCGGGCGAAATATAACAAATAAAGCAGTTAATGTGAACAAAGAGTGTACTGCTTTATCGACCCCCTGCCAGAAAAACAAACAAGAAAAAGTGGAAAATATATATTGGGTCATCTTTCACAAGAATTAATATGAATTACTCCGCGGCAGAAGATTGGAGTGACGAAGGGTTCTATTTAGAAATTCTAAATATGAACCTGGATTCTTTTTTAATGAAACATTTTTATGAACTGAACAACATTGTTAAAAAACTAGTTAGGATTAGATTAAGGTTGCAATTTTTAAAAACATGTAAAAAAACGAAATTCTTTCCAAAATTTATAGAAAATAAAACTAAAAAGGGTTATGAAATATTTAATGTTAATTTTAGTGGATATAGGAAATTTATGAATGTTGTAAATAACTTTAAATATAAAATTTTGGATTTGGAAATGTCTAGAAATTACGCCTTACTAGAGAAAAAAGGGGCGAAATATAACAAATAAAGCAGTTAATGTGAACAAAGAGTGTACTGCTTTATCGACCCCCTGCCAGAAAAACAAACAAGAAAAAGTGGAAAATATATATTGGGTCATCTTTCACAAGAATTAATATATATATATATATATATATATATATATATATATATATATATATATATATATATATTTGTCTGTTCGCTCTCTAGATAGAAGACGAATGGTCCGATTTTGATGAAATTTGGTACAAAAATCCTTCGTCCAATTTGAAAGGTCAAGTTCGTTAACCAGCAAAATCCGCCTACTGGAAGATGGCGTTTGGGGCGAAATTCGCGCAAAAAAAAATCGTAACGCTTACGTTTTTGAGTTCATAAGCTTGTAAGTACTCGTTTTATATGATTCCTGGGCTAGGAAAACGAATGAAACCATTTTGAAGGCGATCGCTTTAACCGTTTTCGAGAAAATTGGAAAAATAGTTTTTGAATACCGTTTTTGGTTTGGGTACTTAGAATTACGGGATTCAGTTGAAACTTTATCTGCATGTTCTACTTTCATTAAAACTAATATGTTGAAAGTTTTGTTACGTTTGGAGTTAAGGAAGGGTTAGAATAAAATATTTTATGAACAGACATGAAAAGTTTTGGGAAGTTCGTATACTTTCATTAATATCTCGAACACGGTTGGGAAATCGTGGTAAGTGGATAGAAACTATTTGAAAGCTTACTAAATTCTCTAAAAAAAAGATTCTAAAACTATTTTTGATTAGGTTATGTCAATCGGAGAAATAAGTGCTTAAAACTTCAAATACGTCTGTTTTGTTCTTATGAACGGGTTTTTGTCGTTCTTGTTGTAATTTTTGTCTCTTTCCCTTCGTTTTTTATTGCTTTTTATTTTTGTAATTTCTTATGTTGCGAAAATTTTGTGTGTAAAACAGGATATGAAAAATGAATTTTCTGTTGCTAGAAATAATATATATTTTGGGAACTTTCATTAATATCTCGAAAACTGTTGAGAATTTTGGTAAACGGAAGAATACCATTAGAAAGCTTATTAAATGCTCTACATAAAAGGTTCTAATGAAAGTTTTGATTAGGCGATGTCAATCGGAGAAATAAGAGCTTAAAGCTTTAAAGTAATTGATTTCGCTTATTCGAAGTGTTCTTTTTGTCTGTATTTTATTCCTTGTTATTTTTTAATTGCTTATAGTTGGATAATGTATTCGAAAATAAAACAGGTTAAGTAAAATAACAAAAACAATTTATTGTTAGAAATATAGAGTTCCAAGATTCCAAGACCTTGTAACTAGCGGGACGGTTTCTAGTGTTGCCGACCCTTCCAGGTAAGATTGTAAATCCTACCTTTCAAGACTGGTGGAACCAAAATATAACTGTCAGGGTTCGGTCACTGCTACTTAATAA
Organism: Gonocerus acuteangulatus; assembly: GCA_946811695.1. Classification (NCBI taxonomy): domain Eukaryota; kingdom Metazoa; phylum Arthropoda; class Insecta; order Hemiptera; family Coreidae; genus Gonocerus; species Gonocerus acuteangulatus. The sequence continues at coordinate 7,362,049 of OX328132.1, read as the reverse complement.
AACTACATTTTATCGTAAAAATGGTTTTATTGTGCCGACGTTTCGGCCTGAACTTCAAGCCTTCATCAGGGCTGTAAATACAAGTAGGACATATTTAACACTGATATATGCACATATCTATGTAAATATACCTAACATATATATATGTATATATATACATATATAATATATATATATATTTATATATATGCATATACACATACACATATACACGCACACATATGTACATATATATGCCCACATACATACACATATGGGGTATGTATTATTAAGTAGCAGTGACCTAACCCGGACAATCCCTACCTTGCATCATCAACGGTCAACTATCTCCTCTCAACAAATTAATAACTGCTTCTATTTTAATCTTTCGAAATTAGACTAGGGATAAGAACGGAACCGCGCTAAGATGAGGCAGTTCCTGCGAGTCGGACTTTCTTATATTTTTAGCGCGGTTCCTCCCTCCCCCATAGGGAGGAACCCCGCTTATAGGGTTGATACAATGAAACAAACTGGAAGTGCCGACTAGAAAATTTCGCGTTTCAGAACCCCTAGAGACCGAAAATAACGGTGGTTCAAATTTGTATATATATATGTATGTATATATTTATATATATATATATATATATATATATATATATATATATATATATTTGTCTGTTCGCTCTCTAGCTAGAAGACGAATGGTCCGATTTTGATGAAATTTGGTACAAAAATCCTTCGTCCAATTTGAAAGGTCAAGTTCGTTAACCAGCAAAATCCGCCAACTGGAAGATGGCGTTTGGGGCGAAATTCGCGGAAAAAAAATCGTAACGCTTACGTTTTTGAGTTCATAAGCTTCTAAGTACTCGTTTTATATGATTCCTGGGCTAGGAAAACGAATGAAACCATTTTCAAGGCGATAGCTTTAACCGTTTTCGAGAAAATTGGAAAAATATGTTTTGAATACCGTTTTTGGTTTGGGTACTTCGAATCATGGGATTCAATTGAAACATTTTCTGCATGTTCTACTTTCATCAAAACTAATATGTTGAAATTTTGGTTACGTTTGGAGTTAAGGAAGGGTTAGAATAAAATATTTTATTAACAGACTTAAAAAGTTTTGGTAACTTTGTATATTTTCCTTAATATCTCGAAAAAGGTTGAGAATCTTGGTAAACGAAAGAATACCATTAGAAAGCTTACTAAATGCTCTACAAAAAAGGTTCTGATGAAAGTTTTGATTAGGCGATGTCAATCGGAGAAATAAGTGCTTAAAACATTAAAATAATTGATTTTGCTTATTCGAACTGTTCTTTTTAGCGCGGTTCCTCCCTCCCCCATAGGGAGGAACCCCGCTTATAAGGTTGATACAATGAAACGATCCGAAAGTGCCGACTAGAAAATTTCGCGTTTCAGAACCCCTAGAAACCGAAAATAACGGTGGTTCAAATTTGTATATATATATATGTATATATTTATATATATATATATATATATATATATATATATATATATATATATATATATATATATATATATTTGTCTGTTCGCTCATTTCTGGCTTCCCTAATGGTCCGATTGTGATGAAATTTGGTACAAAAATCCGTCGTCCAATTTGAAAGGTCAAGTTCGTTAACCAGCAAAATCCGCCTACTGAAAGATGGCGTTTGGGGCGAAATTCGCGCAAAAAAAAATCGTAACGCTTACGTTTTTGAGTTCATAAGCTTCTAAGTACTCGTTTTATATGATTCCCGGGCTAGGAAAACGAATGAAACCATTTTCAAGGCGATAGCTTTAACCGTTTTCGAGAAAATTGGAAAAATATTTTTTGAATACCGTTTTTGGTTTGGGTACTTAGAATAATGGGATTCAGTTGAAACATTTTCTGCATATTCTACTTTCATCAAAACTAATATGTTGAAATTTTGGTTACGTTTGGAGTTAAGGAAGGGTTAGAATAAAATATTTTATTAACAGACATAAAAAGTTTTAGTAACTTTGTTTACTTTCCTTAATATCTCGAAAAAGGTTGAGAATCTTGGGAAACGGAAGAATACCATTAGAAAGCTTATTAAATGCTCTAAAAAAAGGTTCGAATGAAAGTTTTGATTAGGCGATGTCAATCGGATAAATAAGAGCTAAAACTTTAAAGTAATTGATTTCGCTTATTCGAACTGTTCTTTTTGTCTGTTTTTTATTCCTTGTTATTTTTTAATTGCTTATTGTTGGATAATGTATTTGAAAATAAAACAGGTTAAGAAAAATAAGAAAAACAATTTAATGTTAGAGATATGGATTTCCAAGATATATAGCTTTTCAACTGCCTAGCGTCCTTCCTAGGGAGGGTTCTTTGTCTTTGATTTTGGTACTTAGAATTATGGGATACAGTTGAAACATTTTCTGCATGTTTGAGTTTCATCAACACTAATATGTTGACATTTTTGTTACGTTTAGAGTAAAGGAAGGGTTAGAATAAAATATTTTATTAACAGACAAAAAAAAGTTTTGGTAACTTTGTATAATTTCGTTAGTATCTCGAAAACCGTTGACAATCTTGTGAAGCGGAAGATTACCATTCGGAAGCTTACTAAATGGTCTACAAAAAAGGTTCTAATGAAAGTTTTAATTTGGCGATGTCAATCGGAGAAAAAAGTGCTTCAAGCTTTAAATTAATTGATTTCGTTTATTCCAATAGTTCTTTTTGTCTGTTTTTTTTCTTGTTATTTTTTAATTGCTTATAGTTGGTTAATGTATTTGACAATAAAACTGGTTAAGTAAAATAACAAAACAATTTATTGTTAGAAATATAGATTTCCAAGATTCCAAGACCTTGTCACTAGCGGGTCAGTTTCTAGTGTAGCAGACCCTTCCAGGTAAGATTGTAAATCATGACCTTTCAAGACTTTACTACTCACAGGAATATGGCGTTAGTGACCTTAAGGGTTGACACGCCATTATAATAATTAATTAAAAAAAAAGACTGGTGGAACCAAAATAATAACTGCTTCTATTTTAATCTTTCCAAATTAGACTAGGGATATGAACGGAACCGCGCTAAGATGATGCAGTCCTGCGAGACAGACTTTTTTTGTCTGTTTTTATTCCTTGTTATTTTTTAATTGCTTATAGTTGGATAATGTATATTAGAATAAAACAGATTAGGCAAAATAAGAAAAACAATTCATTGTTAGATATATAGCTTGCCAAGAGAAAAAGATTCGTTGACGTCTTTTGAATATTTTCAATTGCCTTTATGCTGTTGGTTTTTTTATTTTATTTTTTAATTGATTTTATCTGTAGAATTATTACTATAGTAAAAGAACACAGGAATGTGTGAAAATATTTGATATTTTCCAATTCATTGAAACGTATGAAATGAAGTATCGGTAGAAGAGGATTCTAGGGTCTTGCGGACCTGACCCCAGGTATAGCCATAAAACCCTTTGAACAAAGGCCGAGGAAAATATTATCTGTTTCTATTCTATGCTTTTCAAATGAGAATAGGGATATGAACAGGAACCGGGGTCTCCCGTGGTCTAATGGCTAGTGCCTTTGATTCATAAGCGGGAGATGGTGGGTTCGATTCCCAACCTCCGGCAGGAATTTTATCATCCCACGGCTCGCTGGTGAAATTCCTCGCTACACCCTGGATGTCGGCGCTAATGACCTAGATGTATATGTGCCGTAAAAAAAAAAAAAAAAAAAAAAAAAAACTGGAACCGCGCTAAGATGACGCAGTTCCTGCGAGTCGGACTTTATTTCATTTATACGAGGGTTAATTCAAGTGGTATATCAGTTTGCCTTTTTATGCTAATTTATTTTAGGGCAGGTCTCCAATGCTCTTTAAGTTAATAATGATAATAATTTATTTATGTATTATAGTGTCCCAATCTTCTTAAATCCAATATTTTTCAGGCGGAAGGTCAATAAAAGAGAATTAACATTGTCAAATCAATTTATTTTATTTAAGCTCTGCATGTTTAAGCCTTTAGTGCCTTCTCAGGAGCTAAAAAACTCACTCTTTAGTTTAGTGAGTTTTTAGTTCCTGGTAAGAATTACCAGTTTTTTCCGTTTTCTCCAAACTTTTGTGCAGGATGAATCTTACACTACAGAAGAAGAAATAAGAGGGGACCTGGTGTGATGGGTGATGGTGTAAATATTATTTTGCAAATTTCTCTATGAACTTTCCGAAAACCCCAATAATCTTCATAAATAAAAATCACGTGCCTGTCTGTTTATCTGTTTGTTCCTTATACAAATCCACACCGTTTGACCGATTTTGACCAAACTTGGCACATAGGTAGGTCTTGATGGGGGAAGTCTCGTAGGCTTGGTCAAAAAAGTCTACCAGCTGTCTATTTGTATGTTTGTTCCTTATACAAATACACACCGTTTGACTGTGTTCCTTATGCAAATACACACCGAGTTCCAAACTGTGAACCCGAACAGCTAAAGATTTTTGTTATTAGACTTTAATATTACTTATTTGGTTTCAAATTTATTTTGGCTTTTCTAGATGCAGAAAGTAGGTGTAGCTTGGCATGCCGGGTAACAGCTAGTAGTTTTAATAATACTCATCCTCATACAACATACCGGGCAATCCTTAATTATTACTATTGCATACAAATTAAAATAAAGTAGTAAGAACAGAGATTTACCTTATTATCTAAATGTTATGATGTTCCTCTCTGACGGACAATTAGGCCTCAATTATAAAAAAAAAAAAAAAAAAAAAAAAAATCTTAAAAAATAGAACTCCACGACATTTCATCTCAGCTTTACAATATTCCCCACTTAGTGGATTATAAATTTCAATGGAACGTAAGGTTTAAGAAGTCTGGGTTCTTAAACCTTACGTTCCATTGAAATTTATAATCCACTAAGTGGGGAATATTGTAAAGCTGAGATGAAATGTCGTGGAGTTGAAGCGTTCCGTTGAATGGGGTAGAGGATTGCATTGATTTTGAGGTGTATGTATTGGTTGTATTTGAGGAGGAGCCTCCGCCCAAGTTTGCCCGCACTTGGAAACTCGATGTTTGCGAACTGCTCAGCCTGTGGCTTCATTTTCAAACCCCTTAGCCAACTCCTCTCTTGACAGCTCCAAGTTTTGTTTAACAACACTCGTCATTATGCCGTCTTAGGCAGGCTAGGGTGAACTTATAGCAGAAAGAATTTGAATGTATTAAGTTTAATTTCAAACTTCTTTTTGTAGAAATATATTAAATTCGTAAAAAACAGATCGAAATCTGTGATGAAACTATACGTGTTGGAGATTTTTCATTATTTTTCTTGTAATCAGCATCAAAAAAACTAAAAAAAAATACACATGCTTATCCGACAATGTCTTCATCGCACGCCTGTGTGTTTGAAAAATAAATTAGTAAAAGCATTTCAAATGAAAACCTACTTTTACTGCTTTGATTTTTCTGGTGCCCAGAATAAATCTCTTTTCAATAGTTTTCGATGTTATAAAGCAAGGTTCCTTGAGTGGAAAATCATCGCTGTTACTTGGATATTAGTAGCGCATTTGAATCTAATGGACGCCAATTCCACTGGTTATTTTCAAATTTTAATTTATCCAACTCAAAAAACCAACTGTAAACTTTACAATATCAGACTTCACATGTAAAATAAAATTCTCATAATACGAATAGACAATAATAGATTTATCCCCAATAGGGTGGAAAATATTTATCACAATTAAATCAAAGCTTCATAAAAGTCAACTAATAATTAGTTTTAGAACAAATATAATTTAGGAGACATTTATATTTATTGCGTGCACAAGAAGAATTTTGTCAGGAAATGTAGCTCGTTTGGGCATGTTTTTCTTATTTTTTTAATTCAGGCTGATGTGTTTATTTAATCATATTAATAAGGCTGTCCTCTTGAAAAATACCACACCTCTAAGTAATGGGAGTGGAGATTCATTTTTCAACACACTCCTTGCGTATATTCCAAGACAAAGATGAACGAGAAGATAAAGGAGCATAGCTATGAGGAGGTGCGGGCTGGCGGCCAGCTGTCCGGGGCACGTTCAATTAGCAAGTCTGTTTATACTGGCTACAGTCCACATAGCTCCCCATTTCTATCTTCCTTGACAGCTAGGGCTGTCTCGCTGTAGGCCTCGCTGATAGGCAAAGAATGGATCACTAGCAGGCTCACTCGTAAGTAGGGAATGTCTCACTGTCAGGCACACTGATAGGTGGGGGAGGTCTCACATTCAGGCTTACTGATAGGTGGGAAATGTCTCACTGGCAGGTTCACTCATAGGTAGGGAACGGCTCAGTGTCTTGCGCACTGATAGGTGGGGTAGGTCTCACTGCCAGGGTTACTGATAGGTGGGGAATGTCTCACTGGCAGGTTCACTCATAGGTAGGGAACGGCTCAGTGTCTTGCGCACTGATAGGTGGGGTAGGTCTAACTGTCAGGCTTACTGATAGGTGGGGAATGTCTCACTGGCAGGCTCACTCATAGGTAGGGAATGGCTCAGTGTCTTGCGCACTGATAGGTGGGGTAGGTCTCACTGTCAGGCACACTGATAGGTGGGGGAGGTCTCACATTCAGGCTTACTGATAGGTGGGAAATGTCCCACTGGCAGGTTCACTCATAGGTAGGGAACGGCTCAGTGTCTTGCGCACTGATAGGTGGGGTAGGTCTCACTGCCAGGCTTACTGATAGGTGGGGAATGTCTCACTGGCAGGTTCACTCATAGGTAGGGAACGGCTCAGTGTCTTGCGCACTGATAGGTGGGGTAGGTCTCACTGTCAGGCTTACTGATAGGTGGGGAATGTCTCACTGGCAGGCTCACTCATAAATAGGGAACGTCTCACTTTCCACCTCTCTGATAGGCAAAGAATGGCTCACTAGCAGGCTCACTCGTAAGTAGGGAATGTCTCACTGTCAGGCACACTGATAGGTGGGGGAGGTCTCACTGTCAGGCTTACTGATAGGTGGGGAATGTCTCACTGGCAGGTTCACTCTTATGTATAAAATGTTTCCATGTCAGGCTCACTGATAGGTGGGGAATGGCTCACTGTTAGGCTCGCTCATAAATAGGAAATGGCTCAGAGATAGATTGTAAATTAGCCACCATCAGGTTCACTGATTGGTAGAGAATGGCTCCATTTTTTGCTTAGGTATAACCGGTAGGAATAGATTATATTTCCTGGAATACAATTCAGACAGAGGTAGAACGCCTCATTTGATTGAAAGGGACTTGCACCGCTTTCGGGCAATTTTTAAAAGAAAAATAAACATACAATTTTTATACGCCCCAGATTCAATTTTTCTTAAAAAAAAGTATTTAATTCTCCTATCACATTTAAAAAAAAAAATATACAATAAGTCCCGACTTTTCACGAAATTCTCATCTCCTTACCTTACACTTCTTATTGACACCCTAACCTTATACTTCTTATTGAGAGGAGATAGTTGACCGTTGGCGATGCACATGTGATGATGAACATGATTTCACATGTGAAAATGGGTATTATTGTTTGCCGACGTTTCGGGTAGAAATTCAAGCCTTCATCGGGGCTGTAAAACAAGTAGGGCAAGTAGGAGTTAATACTAATTAATAAATATTCAAAAAAATAGAAAAACATTATACAGAAATTATGTGCTATAGATAGAGGTAGATCAATTCTGGAATAAGAACTAGATGGGTAACATTTCTGATAAGTAATAAATAAATAGATCAATTGAATGCTTGTTGAAAATTAAATTTTATTATAAAAAAATGGTTTCAAGACCTGGGATGTATAAACAACTACTCGTTTATAGTGAAGATGGAGATAGTTAGCCGTTGCAGAGATACGAAGACAAGGTATAGTTGGGATTCGGCTAGGAGAAAAACGTCAGACTTTCAGGAAGAAATCTGTATTTGGACGTTTCGGCTGCACATTGGCAGCCTTCTTCAGCACTAGAGAATGCCTAGGTGGGAGGGAGGAAGACCTCGAGAACAACTTAGGTAACCATGGTTGAATGTATGCTTCCTCCCTCCCCCCTAGGCATTCTCTAGTGCTGAAGAAGGCTGCCAATGTGCAGCCGAAACGTCCAAATACAGATTTCTTCCTGAAAGTCTGACGTTTTTCTCCTAGCCGAATCCCAACTATACCTTGTCTTCGTTCCAACTACTCGTTTATTTTAAAATGAATTGTAATTTCTCAAGTACTTATCCGCAAAAACACCGATGTACTCGGCACTAATGGCCTAGAAGTCGATGCGCCGTAAAAAAAAAAAAAAAAAATAAAAAAAAAAAAAAAAAAAAAAAAAAAAAAAAAAAAAAAAAAAAAAAAAAAAAAAAAAAAAAAAATAGACGGATGTAGTTAATGTTTAATTACTTGGTTCAATTTGAATTTTTTTGCATTTGTTTCTTCCTGCGAACTATCTTCTTCTTACAGGGAGATAAGAAATTTATGACATCAACCAGAAGGCTTGATCCACATATACCAACCAGAAGTTTCAAAATAAGGAAGCCCCTTTTAGGAATGACACAGTCCCTTATAGAAATGAATGTCAGAAACGTCTATTCGACGAATGGCAATAAAGTGCAATGAACAACTGACATATAAGGTGTTCAAGTACTTTTAAGATGTTACATAGAAGTCCATTTAAGGATGTCTTTTAGGTACCTCCTTAAAACGACTTCGATTTCACTCGTAAGGTTGACTTCTAAAAACCAAACATGGACTACTATATCTCTCCAATAGAAAACAGGAGTACATATGTATTGCTGAGAGTCTAAAAACAAATTGGTGTAGTTCATTACACCATTTTACTAAGGCTACTTGTGAGAGATGGGCATAATTTTATTTATAAATAAAAATACGAATTTATTCGCAATTCATATATTTGTGAATACGAATATAAATAAATTCGTACTTCATATATTTGTGAATACGAATATAAATAAATTCGTACTTCATATATTTGTGAATACGAATATAAATAAATTCGTACTTCATATATTTGTGAATACGAATATAAATAAATTCGTACTTCATATATTTGTGAATACGAATATAAATAAATTCGTATTCATAAGTGTGAATACGAATTTATTTTTATTCACAAATATTAAATAGAAAAATACAAATAAAATTTTATTCGTAAATTTTTCTGCGAATACAAATAAATTCACAGAAAAAATTGTAAACAATCACAAAAAATGTGAATATTTACAAAAAATCAAGTGATTACAAAAAAAATCACATTAAAATATACGAATAAAAATTTATTCATATTATAATTTGTGAATGAAGTTTTTTTTTTTTTTTTTTTTTTTTTTTTTTTTTTTTTTTTTTTTTTTTTTTTTTTTAAGGCATTTAACGTCTAGGTTATTAACGCCTAGATTTTTTGTTAACCCCGAGTCCGCCGCCATGCTGCAGGGACACAAAAAAAAAAAAAAGAATGAAAAAATCACCTTCAATAGCTTTTGAAATTAAATTCATAATTTATTTGCGAATTTTATTGTGAATAAATTTTTATTCACAAATTATAATGTGAATAAATTTTTATTCCTATATTTTAATGTGATTTTTTTTGTAATCACTTGATTTTTTGTAAATATTCACATTTTTTGTGATTATTTACAATTTTTTCTGTGAATTTATTTTTATTCGCAGAAAAATTTGTGAATAAAATTTTATTTGTATTTTTATATTTAATATATGTGAATAAAAATAAATTCGTATTCACACTTATGAATACGAATTTATTTATATTCGTATTCACAAATATATGAAGTACGAATTTATTTATATTCGTATTCACAAATGTATAAAGTACGAATAAATTCGTATTTTTATTTATAAATAAAATTGTGCCCATCTCTGCTACTTGTTTGGAGGTTCTAGTAGTAAATAGTTAGAAGGTTTAATTACTAGCTACAAGTTAAAAGAACTGCTGTCCAACAACACCGGATACTTATTCAAAATTAACCTCCTCTTGGTTCAAAGACCAATGTAAAGGGGGCAGTCGAGCAAATGACTTGCATTCACTCTACGTCTAAACGAAGAAGCACTGAAACTATTAACTCCTGACGGAAGCATGTGCTTTGATGTTGGATCCTAGTCGGGGGGACGAATTCCGAACAATATACGCCGAAATATTCATTTGCAAAGCACGGTAGAGCCTGGCTGAACGGGCAAAGCTACCAAGTCTCCCTTTGTTCCGGCCGATCCAACATCAAAGACATCCAGGAGATGATCCCGGGCTTTTAACCTCCGTTTGATGTTAAATCATCAGGAGGCAGTACCGGATAGCTTACAGAGAACTGGCTAAAAATATTCTATCACGCACTTTTAACACGGCTTCTGTCATGATTATTCCACGAAACGGAATCAGAGTAACGTAAATACTCCTCGTAACATTTCTGAAATTACAAGTGACGGGGAGGGACATATATTTTACAAAACTATTCCAAACTCTCCATAAAAAAACATACACATCTTATTTTTTAAACACACTTACAGATATTTTTCGCAGAGGAGTGAATCTACGTACTCTGATGTTTTAGCAGTATGCATGCCTCAAGATGCTGATTTAATGATAATATTTTCTTAAAATCTTGTGTACCTTTCACAGCTTACAATTTTTGTCAATAATGTATGTTTGTTTAATCCTTTCATTCTTGTTAGTACTAGTTTTTAGCGCATTTATCCCTACATTCATATATATATATATATATATATATATATATATATATATATATATATATATATATATATATATATATATCAGTTCGCTCTTCCATCAAAACTTTTGATTTTAAAGGTCAAGTTCCGTAACCAGCAGAATCCGTCCACCAGAACACGTTTTTTGGGCAAAATTACGTAAAAACGTAACGCTTACGTTTCTAGGCTTGTAGGTATACTTTGTATAAGTAATTGGGCGTGGAGAATCCAATTAAATTTTCTCAGGATTTTCGTATTCATTCCTATATATCTCGAAACCGGTTTGAAAATCGAAGTATATGTAAGGCATCTATTCCAATGCTTAATAGATTTTAATTCGTTGAAATCGGTGCCTGAATGGAGTAATTGTCGCATGGGATACTGCCAGTTTCCTGTGGCTCCTAAGATCTTCTTTCATTTTACATATTTCTGTGTGTTTACACTTTACAAGAAATATTAAGACAAAACATTAACTTTTTCCATATTAAGCTTTGCAAATTACACTAGGGATAATTAGTTCAACGTGCTAAGATAGACCAAATCCTGCGAGTGGGACTTTTTCTATTTACTCGGGCAGCGCATTAATGTCTTCTGAAAATAGCACGATGCCTGGAGAAATGAGTAGACAAACAAACCATCAACTGTCTTCTTCGCTTAGCCCTCTCCTGTATAATTATGTTCTTTCTTCTTCAATCAACTACACTGGATTTTTTTTTTTTTTTTTTTTTTTTTTTTTTTATTATTGATTATTACAACAATATGAGTTTACATATTTCCAGTGCCAACGGCCATAGCCACGTTGAATACACCGGTTCCCGTAGATCACCGAAGTTAAGCAATGTCGGGCGTGGTCAGTACCTGAATGGGTGACCGACCACGTGCTGTTGGCATTATAAAAGAGTGGCAACCTATAGATAGCCCGGCGCTAATGGCCAAGTTGTAGATGCGCCGTAAAAAAAAAAAAAAAAAAAAAAAAAAAAAAAAAAAAAAAAAAAAAAAAAAAAAAAAAAAAAAAAAAAAAAACATATTTCCTCCAGTAATATTGCTGGTTCTGTTACAATGGCTTTGTGAGGCATGATGTGGGAATATGAACAATTACAAAACCCACAATAGTAATACATTAAAGAAAAAAAAAAAAAAACATTGTAAAGAATTTTAAAAGAAAATATAACACATTTCGTGCACTGCAGATGTTAGAGCGAATTGTCTCTAGGCCATCTCCGCTTCAGCCTTCTATGAGGATTTTGTGGATTATGGGACGAGGATAGAGAATTAATCAAAGGATTTGGATGACCAGGGAGATTGGAATGGAACTTCTGATATACTGATTTGGCCAGGGTTTGGATAAAGGGGACATTGAAGTCATTATGGAGGGTTAGGTTCGAGACATAGTAAGGAGCATTGGATATTCTTCGAAGGATTTTGGATTGCACTGGTTGTATTCTGTAGGAATTGGAACGGTTTAGTGGAACCCCAGAGTTCTAGTCCATAAGTCCATATTGGTCGGAGTACGGTAATGTATATAAGTCGTTTGTTAGTCAATGATAGTTTCCAGCGTTTGTCCAATAAGCGTGATAAAAGTCTAAAACGTCTGTTTAGTTCCTGTCTTTTCTGTGTTATGTGTGGCTTCCAGGTTAAGCGTTTGTCTAGTATCAGTCATAAGTATTTTACTTGCGATTTCTGCGGAATTATAATGTTTTGGAGAGTTATTGGTGGGCAGATTGACTTACGAAGTGTGAATGTTGCAAGGCTAGATTTTTCTGCATTTACTTTGATTCTCCATTTGTTTAGCCCCATGGTTGAAGTAGACACAGGAGTTCTTGGAGGGAATTAGAAGCAAGAATAGGATTTTGGTCGACAGTAAGGATAGCAGTGTCATCAGCATACATGTGGATGGATGTTTGGGGATGGGATGGGATATCAGCCGTATAAACCAGGAACAATACGGGACTGAGAATTCCACCCTGTGGGACGCCTGCAAGTTGGGGGAAGAGTGGAGATAAGGAGGCGCCATAGGATGTCTGGAAGAAACGGTCGGAGAGGTAGGATTTTATTATAAGGTAATAAGTTGAAGGTAGGGTTTCTTTGAGTTTAAACAGCAAGCCCTGATGCCACACTCAATCGAAAGCCTGAGCTACGTCAAGGAAAACCCCAGAGCAATACTGCTTATTCTCGAAGGATGAGGATATGCTGTCGACGATACGGTGGCATTGGTGAATAGTGGAGTGGGAGTGGCGAAACCCAAACTGGGAGGATGGGATAATAGGATCCAGGAAAGAATAAAGGCGTTTGAGAAGAAGTTTTCCGAGGATTTTACCCATTATTGGAAGGAGTGATATAGGACGATAGGACGAAGGTTGATGAACAGGTTTACCAGGCTTTGGGATCATCCGGATAACTGAAAATTTCCACAGGATGGGGAAATATGTCGTTCTTAATACGGCATTATATATGTAAGTTAGGAAGAGGATGGCTTTTTTCGGGAGTTTATTAAGAATTTTGGAAGTGATGAGGTCATATCCAGGGGCTTTTTTTGGAGGAAGATGTTTGATAGCATACAGGACTTCTTTAGGATTAAAGGCTTTTGGTGGGAGTGATAGTTGAAGAGGAGTATCCAGTTGACTAGAGACAAGGAGTGTATGGTCAGGATCATTGATATCTTGGTGAGGAGTAAAGACTTGGGTGAGGTGTAGGCCAAAGGTAATGGATATTTCTTCATCAGTTTTCGCCCAGGAACCATCTTCTCGACGATGGGGATGACGGGAAGATTTATAAGAGAGGATTTTTCTCGTAGCGTGCCAAAGTGTTTTGTCAGATGTAGTAAGTTCTTTTGTGTAAGATTCAAATTGGTTGTTTCTGTGTTTTCTGAGTTCAGTTTTTAATTCCCTTGTACGTTGGTTAAGTCGAGTTTTGTCAGAAGCATACCTCGTGTTTTGCCATATCCTTCTTGCCTTTCTCTTCTCATTCAGTAAGTTTTGTATGTTTGTAGGTAAGTAATCATTTGTTTTACGTCGTCGAGGTGTTTTGTAAAGAGTTGCTCTATGTAAGCTTTGTTGGATTGCAAGAGTGAAGTTATGGACTGTGTCGTATATTTCAGTATTTGTTTTTAGTGGAATATTAAGGTTGAGGGTTTCTTCTAGGGAGTTTTGAAAGGATTTCCAGTCAACTGGTCCAGGAGTGAGCGTAGGATAGGAAGGGATAGAATAAAGGTTACCATTAGAATTGAGTGAAAGTATAACAGGGCTGTGATCAGAGGATAGGTCATCTAATGTTTGGACATCGGAAGGAATTTGGGAGATACCGGAAGTTATAAAGAAGTCGATAATATCAGGAAGTTTAGAACGGGATGTTGGCCAGTAAGTAGGGGATGAAGGAGCAATGACTTTTGATGGAATGCAGGAAAGGGTTTGGAGAAGAGCTCTTCCCCGAGGGTTTGCTGTTCTACGGCCGAATGCAGGGTGTTTGGAATTGAAATCGCCACCGGAGAGAAAACAGGAACCAAGGAATTGGAAGAATGAGTGGAAAGTGGAAGAGGAAACAGATTTATTAGGAGGGCAGTATACGGCTGAAATTTTGATGGGGAAATTTGAAGAATGGAGAGAGATAGTTGTACTTTGGAAAGGCTCTGAGGGAAATTGGTTTGGATAAGGAAAATGTGAGAGTGTTTCTCGTATAATTATTGCAGATCCACCGTGGGCAGTCCCGTCCGGGTGATCAGACCTGTACGTTTTGTATCCAGAAATATAAAATGTGTTACGAGGAGTTAAGTGTGTTTCGGTCAGTAAAGCTACGTCAATGTTTTTGCTTTTTAGAAACATTGTCAGTTCATTGGTGTGGTTAAGTAATCCGTTCGAGTTCCACAGGAGGACAGTGATTGGCCTAAAATGGGGATGGGTAATATTTGAGAAGAATGGAGGGGGAGGTGAGTGAGTTTTTCTAGTAGAAGGATTAATGGTATTAGGAGGGATCTCATTTCAACGAGGATGGCATTAAGTGAAGAAGGTATGGCTTGTAATTCTGATAGGGATGAGGAATGAGAAGATGATGTTATATCAGGAGATGAGGATGAAGGTTTGGTAGCTAAAGCATAAGTGCGTGAAATATGACCTGAAGTTGCTGAACATCCTGGAGTTTCGGGCTGTTGAGTAGATTCTGTTCGTTGGATAACTTGGAGGGGTGGTGGAGCGCTGGAAACCTTTGCTACTGGTTGAAGTGGAGTCTGCTGTGTGTAGACCTTTGCTGGGAGATATTTCTTGGTATGCACTGTTCTTCAGTTTTGGGTGAGCTATCTGTCGTGGTAGGCTGTTTATAGAGCTGGCGTCGTCTCCGGAGAAGCTCTTGATACGTTTGACAGCCCCTGTAGTTAGCCGGATGGTCTCCTTGACAATGTACACATTTGGCCTTCTCTTCTCTAGATTTTTCGGACAGTCAGCTGTGAGATGTGGACCGGCGCATTTTACGCATGCGGGATTCAAAGTACAAAAATTTTTTGTATGATTGAAGCCCTGGCATCTTTGGCACTGAATCAGACCTTCTTTTCTGTGTGGCTCTTCTACTACAACACTCGTATAGAGAAGTCTTGTAAGTTTGAATAAGTCTTTACAGTTTGAGGCTGGCTCTAAGTCCACGAAAAACAAGGGCAACGGAGCTTTTGTCTGTGGGTGCAAGACATTCCTGGCATTTCTTGCTTTGAACCCAATCTCGCCCATGGCTTGTAATATATCTTCTTCTGGCGTGGTTGGGTGTAAGTGCCTGATTACAATTCGGAAAGACTTTTCTTCTTGAAGTTGGTAGGTGTGAAACTGCAGATCTTTGTTTTTCAGGTATTGGATTGCTTTTCTATATGCTTCCGGAGTAGTTGGTTTGACGGCGATAACATCCATGTTTGATCGACAACTGAATTTGGCTGGTCCAAGTTCATTTTCTAATTCTTTTGCAAAATTAATAAAATTATTAACTCCCCTTACGTAAATGGGTGGGGGTTTAGGAATTTGTTCAGTTTGTTGATCATTAGGTTTTTGCAAAGGCTGGTTGGTTGAGGTTCCTGACGTTGGAGGGTTGGCTGTGAACAGATCATTAGATTGGCTGACTATGGCTGGCGGTGGTAAAGATTTGGCTAGAAATGACTGCGAGCTAGGCCGCTGATTGGCTGACTATGGCTGGCGGTGGTAAAGATTTGGCTAAAGATGACTGCGAGCTAGGCCGCTGATTGGCTAACTATGGCTGGTGATGGTAAAGATTTGGCTAGAGGTGACTGCGAGCTAGATCGCTGAATCACTGATTTGTTTTTTTGTGGGGAGTTTTTTGGGGAATTTTCCTGTGAGCTGTTTGCGCCCTTCGCAAGGGTGGGTTTTCTCTTCCCCATGCCTGCATGTATTTAATATTAATAATTGGAGAAAAAAATAATAATAATAATAATAAATATACATGGGCTTAGCGCAGTATCGATCTTCCAGTAAGATAGCTATTAAAATTAAATAATTGTAAGATTATAAGATGTGTACAAGTCCTTTGCTATAGCCCTGATCCAGGTAGCCCAGCTTCCTTTCTAGAGCTTGGAGTTCGGCTAGACTCGGCTTAGTGCGGCTGAACTCGGCAATCTTCGGAGAAACCCGAATTCTCCACGTTGTTGCCCGCCTTTAGGTTATAAATGACTGTTTTCCTTATTGAAAGCAATTATCACCACTAGATCTGAATTTATTTAACTATTTCTCGATATCAGAGAACATCGAGAGAATCTCTATCAAAAGATTATGAAAAATAAATAAAACATTATTAGTTGAGGTCTGAAACAGCTCACCTTGATCGCACTCACACTTCTCTATATTTTATGCCTTATTAGGCTGTTATGCCCAATAATATTCTGGAGGTAGCTTGCAGCTTGAGAATAGCTCTTCATACAAACTGATTTATGCAAATATATCACTAAAAAACTCACTTTAAAACTAATTAAATCAGGAGCCAAACAACGCACTGTTTTCAATATGGCGGAGAGTGACACTGGCTTTTAATTGGGATATTCCCAATCACCTATCAAGAAAATAATAAATTAATGTTGCTTGACCCTAATCGTGAAATCAGAAATCAGACGGTCAGGGAGGTCGAACCCACGAATGAAAGCAGTAGAAAATAAAAATCTTTGGGGCTTGCTCGGGATACTTTAAAAAAAATCTGTCCCGTAACGGAACTCAAGGGCCCAGAGGGGCAGATACTGTAGACGTAACTGAGTCTTGACCATGAGGCACAATAGGGAGATAGTATGGTCAGTTGTATGCACTGGTCGCCTGAATTTCTCCTTTGGGTGCCCTTTAATAAATTAATTAAAGGCTGGGTGGGGACAGGGATGGCCTGGGACCCTGAATCCAAACCACAAAGGAAGACACTACAAGATAAAATTTTGGTATATTTGTCCTGTGCTCTACCCCTGAGCTAACCTTGCCCTATAAAATATTATCCAAATTACAGCAAAAATCAGCAGTATATCAAAACACGCTAGGATGACGCAGTTCCTATGAGTCGACATTTTATTTTTCATACACAGTGCCATTCGTATTTACAAACCTTACAATGAAAACTATCTTAAAAGGCCAATTTTGGCAAGTTCAGTATTTTATTTATGAAACCAACCCTTCAATATTTATTCCACACTTTCTCCCTTCCAACTTTTCTATAGGAAGCATTAATTTATTTATGGAGCAGAAGATGTTTCATAATTCATGCCTAAGGAGTTTATGAGGATGGTATTACGAGTGGCTATAAATCTAAAGAGGGCTCCTCAGTGGTGCAGGTGGCTGAGAAGGAGTAAAGCGGTGATGATCCCTGCTCGCCTGCTAAGTACCTAGGGTGCGAGAGATAACATTGTACCAGCTCCCAGGTACATAATCCATAAGTCGCTCCCTGGAGCAGATGTCTCCTAGGGCCTGGAAAACTGTCAGCTTGCATACATCAGCTCTCCCTCGACGAATCGATATGCGGGGGTCACTCTCACCCAATATGCTCTCCTCTCGTCACACTTGGAACACACGAACAATAGCCTGTTCGCTCCGCGGAGTACTAACGCTCATCTGTTTGTCCGCATGTCAAGCTCCTGCAAGTATTCGGCTCTCGTTTCTTCTATTGTTTTCGTGATGTGGAGCAGGATGCCTCACGACATTAGGAGACTAGAGATTTTTGGAAGGCCAGGTAACAAGTCAGAGGAAACCATAATCTAAACCTCATTCGGTGAAGAAAGATAATTTAATTTAGTCCTCAGCTCTTTTACGTTAAAGGTTGTATCAAATAGAAAAACTCGTTAACTTTTACGCTTATAGCTAGGAAATTCTAAGGAACCCCTTCAGTACCTGCAGACTTGGGACCATGGTCTTAATATATATACTCTGAACATATCTGTTCAACCTGCAACATGCTAAAAGAACAAGATCTTTCTCATTTTCTACTTCTGTGCCCGATGTACACGGAATGCAGATAATTCTAATTGGAGACGAACGTCTATAAAGAAGACAGCACATTTCTTTTGTTTGCGGCGCTTCTGTATTGAATCCTTTAGCGCCGGGCTATCAATACGTTGCCACCCTTAATGAACATCCATGGTGCAGCAGGGGATTCTTTTAACGGGCCCTAAAATGGAAAAATGTGCGACTAGACTCATTTGGAAAGATTAAAATATAAACAGTTATTATTTTGGTTCGACCTTTCTTGAAAAGCTTTTATGGCATTACCTGGCAGGGTCAGCCAGCCCCCTTCATCCACTTCTAGAGATACTTATCATATAGTTCAATGCATTGAAAAATATCAAAATGTTTCACATTTTCTTGTATTCTCTATTATAGTACTAATTCTACAAATAAATCCAATATAAAACAACCAATTAAAGAGTGAGCTAAACGACTACAAAAACCCGCTCAAAAGAACAAAACAAACACATTTGAAGTTTTAAGGACCTATTTCTCCGATTGACATCGCCTAGTCTAAAATTGCTTCAAAACCTTTTTGTTGTAGAAAATGTAGTAAGCTTTCGAATGATTACTTTCCACTTACCACGATTTCCTAACTGTTTTCGAGATATTAAGGAAAATTTACAAAGTTCCTAAAACTTTTCATGCCTATTAATAAAGTATTTTATTGTGATTCTTTCTTAACTCCAAACGTAAACAAAATTTACTCTTTGTGTATATGAATTTTAATCATGCAGAAAATACTTTAACTTAAACAGATGATTCTAAGTGCCCTAAACAAAACCTTTATTCGACAACTATTTTTCCACTTTTCTCGAAAACGGTTAAATCTATTGTCTTAAAAATGATTTCATTCGTTTTTCTAGGCCTAGAAACCTGTAAAACGAGTACTTGCAAGCATGTGAAATAAACATAACCAAATTTCATGAAACTCGGACCATTATTCTCTGAGCTAGAGCTAGAGGGAACAGGCAATATATATATATATATATATATATATATATATATATATATATATATATATATATATATATATATATATAAATCAGTCCCGTAACAGGCCACTAGGGCCCAGAGGGGCAGATACTGTAGAGGTATCTGATTCTTGACCATACGGCACACTAGGGAGATAGTGTGGTCAATACTATGCTCCGGCCGCCTGATTTTCCCCTTGGCTGCTTCGACTGCTAGAGTCATTAGCACCCAAGGTACCCATTATTAATTAAATTAATTAAAGGCTGGGTGAGCCTAGGGACGATCTGGGATCCCAAATCCAACCCTCGAACGGCAGCACTAGAAGAAAAAATCTTTAGTGCGCGCGCGGGTTTTGAACCTGGTCCTCCAGTTCATTAGTCGAGTGCTCTACCACTGAGCTAACCTCGCCCCCTATATATATATATATATATATATATATATATATATATATATATATATATATACAGTGAGTCTGCACTTCCGGATAGCGTCATGAGGTCAACCTTATAAGCAGGGATCCCTCCCTATGGAGGGAGGAAGGAACGGCGCTAAAACTCACACTGCTACTAGCGGGACTCCAGGAGAATCCAAAGCGTTATCCACGGGACCACGGGGAGACCCGAAGATAAATAATCATTACAAATATGTGACAAACGCACTGAGGATTAAATATTTCATAACTTTCGATTGAATAATCTTTACAAATATGTGACAAACGCACTGAGGATTAAATATTTCATAACTTTCGATTGAATAATCTTTACAAATATTTGACAAACGCACTGAGGATTAAATATTTCATAACTTTCGATTGAATAATCTTTACAAATATGTGACAAACGCACTGAGGATTAAATATTTCATATCTTTCGATTGAATAATCTTTACAAATATGTGACAAACGCACTGAGGATTAAATATTTCATAACTTTCGATTGAATAATCTTTACAAATATGTGACAAACGCACTGAGGATTAAATATTTCATAACTTTCGATTGAATAATCTTTACAAATATGTGACAAACGCACTGAGGATTAAATATTTCATAACTTTCGATTGAATAATCTACTATTAGATAATTCAAAATTACTATTATTATTTCTTATTATATATAATTTTTGTTTAAAAAAGAGAAGGTGCTTTTATAACTACTTATTTGTTTTACTCGAGTTTCTGTTTTCAAATTTATTTATTTGACATATAGTGGATCATCTTAGTGTAAATAAAAATGAACAGAAATTATGTATATATTTTGGACCATAAACCTTGAATATATATCTTTTACTCTCTATCAATATATTTTATTAATATATTAATAATAAGTTTCGAACCTAAATAGGTTCAATATAAACTAATAATTAAAACAATTTTGGGGAGCAACTCCTGCCACTTTCTTCAAGACTCCATTGATACTTCCCCACCCTGACTTCAACTTACATATATTTATATGTGTATTTATTGTAAATTTATTATTAATATATTAAATTTAAGAAACATCCCCTTTTAAATTTAAGAAAGTCTGTGTTTTACTTTAGTTCGGAGTACCAATAACAATAGAGTCAATAAAAAATATTTGCTGGAGCTCTTTGTTTAGCTGCCCAGGAGTGTCTGTACTCCCCAGTGAATATATCTTAATAAAAAAGTCCGACTCGCAGGAACTGCGTCATCTTAGCGCGGTTCCGTACATCTCGAAGAAGTGGAGTTGATTAGGCATCACAAATAACAGGAAACTGACAGTAGCCAACTTACACTGAATAATACGGATAATTCTTAATCCTCATTCTTGAGGAAGGCTGAATAAGTCAATACAATTATGTACTGAAAACGTACTCACTCTACGAATACTGCTCAGCAGGCTCTATTCCAAACAACCGAAAATTCGTTGTCATTTTAAGTTCCTTGTTTTACTAGCAAATTCGTTTTACTGTTATAATCAACTGTAAATATGTGCTTCATGGCGAATAAAAGTCGATTCTCTCGTGGGTTAAATCTACTATATATTCGTCAAATACCACTCACTGACTCACTGACCTATCATCCCCCAGCCCAAACCGCTCGACAGAAAAATTTGAAATTTTGCATGGACACTCCCTATATAACGCTAAAAAAAGGATTTTTTGATATTCGAATTTTTAAGTATTTTTCGAGGGGATTAAAGTTTGAGTTGGTTAGAGCAGGCAAGCCTAGGCAGCAAGCGTTGCTAGGACGATAAAGAACAGCTGTTACCGTACATTATCTATTTCATAGTATTATTTTTAATGGAGATTAATTTCCACTATGATGGCAGTCTTTGAATTACTAGAAATAAAATGTGATTTTGTCCCTGATGGAATTTACGCCCTGGTGATGGCCACAGCCATCTTGATTTCCACAGCCATTCCAAACGTATTACCAATACCTTTTATAGTTTCTTGGCTTATTTTACTAAAATACTAATTTTACTGATAAATGCAATTTAAAACAAAAGACAATTAAAAAGTGAGATATACAAAGACAAAACCCGTTAAAAACAACAAAACACACACTTTTTAAGTTTTAAGCGTTTATATCTCTCATTGAAATTGCCCCATCGAATATTGCTTTAGAACCTTTTTTGTAGAGAATTTAGTAAGCATTCGAATGGTTGCCTTCCGCTTACCACGATTTCCCAACGGTATGAACGGTTATCGTTTACGAAAAATGTATGAAGATCCGAAAACTTTTCATGTCTATTAATAAAATATTTTTTTTCGCATACTTTCTTAACTCCAAATATAACCAAAATTTAAGAATCCTAGTTGGGAATTATTTCCAAGCTGTAGAAAATATTTCAATTGAATCCCGCGATTCTAAGTATCCACCAAAAAAAAAAATGACATGCGAAAACATTGATTCCACTTTCCTCAAAAACGGTTACAGATATCGCCTTAAAAATGGTTTCATTCGTTTTTCTATGTTAAGAAACCTATAAAAGAAGTACCTGCAAGCATATGAACTCAGAAACGTAAGCGTTACGGTTTTTTTTTGCGCGAATTTCGCCCCAAACGCCATCTTCCATTTGGCGGATTCTGCTGGTTAACGAACTTGACCTTTCAAATTAGAAGACAAATTTTTGTACCAAATTTCATCAAAATCGGACCATTTTTGAGTCGTCAGGAGCGCGAACAGACAAGCATATATATATAAATATATACATACATATATATATATATATATATATATATATATATATATATATATATATATATTTATATATATATACAAATTTTAACCACCTATATTTTCGTGATCTATGGGGTCTGAAACGAGAAAGTTTCTGGTCAGCACGTCCGGATCGCGTCATGAGGTCAACCTCATAAGCGGGTTCTCCCTATGGAGATAGGGAGAAACCGCGCTAAAAAAGATGGATTTTGTCCTGGGTCTTTTCCATTTGTTCCCTAAATGTTTCACGCATTCCCCTTTACCTCAAGTCATTAGGCTATGATTATATGTAGATAAGGACAGAAATACATAAAGTACCCTACACATATATTAATGTGTACATTTATATATTTACACATATTAATGTGAGTGAGGTCTCTCCGTGGTCCAGTGGCTAACACCTTGGACTATCATGCGATAGATGTGGGTTTGAGTCCCGTCTGCTGAAAGTTGATTTTTTCCGGTTGAAAAGTTTCCCTGTTACATCATGGATGTTGAGGAAGGGTGGCAACCTATAGATAGCCCGGGGCCAATGACTTAGATGACGATGCACCGTTAAATAATCCGGGAGGCTGTAAAGTTGACCTATGCAGCAAAACTACATTTTTTTTCTGAATTTCAATTTCCTCTTTTATTGGTATTTACAATCTGTACAAATATGTACAATAAGTAAATTTGTTCAAATGATGTCAACACACTGGATGAGATGAGGGAGAAGGCAGACATTACTACTACTCCCAATGACAGTTCTGGACTTATCTTATTTTAATGCAAAATTGGTTGAACTATGTACACTATTTACAATATGTACAAAATTTCTTGCAATAAGTTGTCTCGTGCCCAATGGTGGCGGAGGCGGCGAGGAGGATTATCAGGAATAACATTGGAAGAGAGGGATCTGCCAAGAGGATTGGGGTGGGCTGGGAGTTTAGAGAAAAAATTCAGGAATCGGGATTTGGCTAAATCATGGACAAAGGGTATAAAACTACATTTAAATGCGATTCTGTCGAATATATGTTTTTATTAATCCTATTTAGTATAAAACAGTCATCATTTATTGAGTTAGTTATGATTTCGATTAGTTTCTTTCCTGAGTAAGTTGGAAACTGTAAAGTATTTAATTGGTTTAAAGCATTGTAGCTCTGACCATTGAGAACGTGCAATATTCATTGTCGGACTTCATTAAAAGTTAATGCGCCCGTCTAAAAACAAGGACCATGTGTAGTTACATAATGCAGACATGATCAGCACAAATGTTCAACCGCCAAGCGAATTGTCTGCCCACTCAAAGATTCATTGACGCTTGTCCGGCGAGTTTACAATTCCGACGAACAGCTATACAGACGAATAATACAGACATGTTATTCGACTATTTGCATGCTTTTGTTAGTTCTATTTAATTACCTCATTAAACGATTAGAGGTAACATATTTTTGTGTATCACAATATATTATTATTAGCTAGTTGGACTCGTGTTTAACGTAAACGTTATTAATGCTAGCTAATTTTGTATATATATATATATATATATATATATATATATATATATATATATATATCGAGTAAATAGTCCCAAAAATAAAAACAAATCAGATTTAACCATGACACCATAACAACATCCTACAGTAACATATAAAATGCAATTCATACCTATAAAAGCTACCTTCAAATAAAGATGGACAAAAATATACATAGATAGAGAAGAATAAGAAGAAAGTCCGTCACGCAGGAGCTGCATAACTAAGCACTTTCCTCAGAATTTGGGTAGTGTAGACTGCTTTCTAGAACAATTTGCTTAAAATATCCTACATAAATAAAATAAAAACATGAATAGTTCTCTTTTAAGTTTGTAATGAGTAACTGATCAATTATTAATTTGATTCCAGAGTTATGTTTACACATGGTACCTATTACACTACATAATAAATACAAAAAACCTCATATTATCGTATTTTGATCTAACGCAGGAACAGGATACAGTCACTCTAGTGGTAGAAAGCGCTCCTTGCGGCGGCTTTGTGAACCTACGTCTGGCGGGCTTTTCTATTGAAATATGTTACAAATTAAACCCCCGCTTTCCGATTGACCGATTCAGCTCATTTTTACTTCTTTCTCATGAGTTACCCACGACGTATACCGCGTTTCGTTACAATACAGCAGAAATTACGACCGGTATGAGTATATTAGGAATTTGGGTCCGGAGTAACCCCCCCCCCCTTCTAATGAACCGATTAAGTTTATTTTTACAACACATATTTACCTGTAGATTACCACTACGAATACCGAGTTTCGTCGAAATATACCAAAAATCAAGGCTGGTAGTGGCGAATTGGTATTGTGGGTCCGGAGTAAACCCCCCCTTCTAATGAACCGATTTAGTTTATTTTTACGACACATATTTACCTGTGGATTACCACTACGAATACCGAGTTTTGTCGAAATATACCAAAAATCACGGCTGGTAGTGGCGAATTGGTATTGTGGGTCCGGAGTAAACCCCGCCTTCTAATGAACCGATTTAGTTCATTTTTATATCTCACTTTTCTCTGTATATCAACACTACGAATACCAAGTTTCGTTGAAATATAACAAATATTACGGCTGACATAGTCAAATTAGTGTTTTGGGTTCGGGGTAAACCCCCCTTTCCGGTGGACTGATTTTGGTGCTTAACGAACTCGTTCAATCGTTTGCTAATTGAATGCTATATACCAAGTTTCGTGACGAAAAAACAAAAACTCCGCTATCGTGTTAACAGACACATATATATATATATATATATATATATATATATATATATATATATATATATATATATATATATGCATATATATATATATATATATGCATACATATATATATATATATATATATATATATATATATATATATATATATATAAATTTTAACGGGGGTCATTTTCGGTGTCTACTAGGTAGGATCGATAAAGATTTGAAGAAATTTTTCAAAAATTCCGTCATGTGTCCAACCTCAATAGCTACTTTCCTTCGGAGGAAAGTGCTAAAAATTTATCTCAGCATCCACGGCGAAAGATACAAAATAGAAATGGGCAAAATATGTACAACCTGTACTGACAGGACTGGAGGAAGAAGATTTGGAGCATCTACTGTGGCGATGTCCTGACTAGTACAAACTCTGAAATGCTTGGAAACTATAATTATTCATGAACACACTAAACACTCTTCAACATACCATTTCAGAACTACCTCTAACATCACAGATATAAATGTTTTTAGCGCGGTTATCCCTCCCTCTATAGGGAGGAACCACGCTATAAGACTGTCCGACCAGAAAATGTTTGTATTTACTTAGAAAACAAATATAGGCAACTTCTAGTGGGCTGAACCTTACAAGCAGTTTTTGCTTTATTTCTATTACAAAAATTTATTTTATTTTAATAATCTAATTTATCATAAAGATTAGATAGTTAGCCGCCGAGGTGATAAGCAATCAGGGATTAGTTGGGATTCGGCTAAGAAAACATCATTACGATTTTTTGTAAACAATCTGTATTAAGGGCGTTTCGGCTACTCTTTGGTAGCCTTCGTCAGCTAAAGTGACAAAAACAAAGAAAAAACAGAATTAATAAACAGAAAAAAGGTTTACCAGTAAGATAAATGATAGATCTATACACACAAATGAACTTTTTTACAGAACAATTTGTTGTTAAAATATGAGAACAATTATTTTGTTACGAAACAGGTAAGTGAACAACAGTTGTATATCTAAAACGTAGTTCTAGAAAGTCAATAGAAACATAAAAAAAAGAAGTTAAATGAGCTATGTACATGTAAATAGACAGTAATAATAATATTAATTAATTTTTAACAGTAAATAAGGTACTACATACCAATGAAAGTGCCGGGAGAACACTTTTTTTAAGAACAATTTATTACATAATGCAGCGAGTCTTTGGGTGTTATTTTTTGTTGTTGATAATTGTATGATTTCTTTCTGGCATGCTATTTTTAAAGTTTCTCTCTGAAAACACAAGAATCAAACTATTTTAATTTCCCTACTCTTCCGCGCAGCAGAATCGAAATAATCTTTTCAAAAAAATCTGAGTGCAGTGGCACTTTACCCGTTCCTTTTCATCCTTCGACTTTGTTACCTTAAAGTGAAAAGCAATCAGGGAATAGTTGGGATTCGGCTAAGAAAACATCAATACGATTTTGGTTAAAAAATCTATATTCAGGACGTTTCGGCTAATCTTTGGTAGCCTTCGTCAGCAATGAAAGTGCCGGGAGGCAGAGAAAGACCAAAGTTAACACTAAAATAACCATAGTGAAAGTATCAAATCAGCAATACTTTCACTATGGTTACTTAAGTGTTAACTTTGGTCTTCCTCTGCCTCCCGGCGGCTTCATTGCTGACGAAGGCTACCAATGAGTACCCGAAACGTCCTGAATATAGATTTTTTACAAAAATCGTATTGAGGTTTTCTTAGCCGAATCCGAACTATTCCCTGATTGCTTATCACCTCGACGGCTAACTATCTAATCTTCATGCTTAAATTGAAAAGTTTCTTATTATCACTTCGCCCTCCACACCCTAATTATTGGTAATTTTGTTTTTCTATGAATGTCAGAATATTTTTATCTTGAATAGTTTGACTATACTAGTTGCTAAGGCAAACAACTGTGTTTTCCGCTAAACAAATGTCTATCTTCCCAATGATGAGCAACCGAGGGGGATTCTGGCCATGAGGGTGGCTCCCCCATCGGCAGGCCGTGCATACATTTAGCAGAAATGTGCTGTGTAACCTGCCAATATGCAGAACCACGCTCGGCTGCCTCCGGATTGGATTGCATTCACATGTTTAATCGGGGGAGCCTTCTACCCTTGGCTCTCTCTATGGTAATACAGCTCGGGAGTCCGAATCCACGGGAGGCTGGAGATTAAAAAGGCCCCGCCTAATGCTATCGCCCATATGCTAGGAGGTGTTCACCAGCCCGATTCCTATGAATAGTAACACCAATGGATTGGATTGCCACTTTAACACTGATTGAAACCACTGAACGATAGAAAATACAATGATTTAACACACTTGACCCCTTGGGTATATGTTTTCACCGACCCCCAGTTAAACCACGAAACGTACAAAAATGAAATAATTTAACTCAGTTGATATACTTCCCTTGGCGGGTCTTTTTGCGAAGACCACATACGGTTACTTTTGAAGTAGAAGTAGTGATTTATAATAGTTACTCGTACTCGCTGATAAGCTTACTGATTAGCTTACAGGTTCTTTGCTGGTTATCTATTACTACTTGACTCGTTATCTACGGTTATAATTCATATTAGATAATGGCAAGCAATATTTATTAATAAAAAGGTTAATATGATCAAAATCAAATCTCTCTACTACGAAAAAAGTTACTAAGCATTAAAGTTAACTGTTTTGCAGGTTATGAAGGACAACATAAACAATGATATTTGTAAACACACATATTTTATTCCTTTTCTCTCTCTTTTGGGATATTTTAAATTTATTTAGCATTATGGGCATACGTGCTATGTGTTTCCGCTCGCTCAAGAATATATCAAAAGTCTAGTCAATCCAACTCGCTAAAATTAATAGAATTCTATTAATTTTAGCGACTCTAGTCTATCCAACTCGCTAAAATTAATAGAATTCTATTAATTTTTTCGAGTAAGAAACCAATCGCTTTTTCTTTCTCAGGAACATCGCGAACTAATTGTAAAATACACATTTATCTCACTAACATAAGCAGAGCTTTTTCACAAACAAAAGCTAATTCACTGTTGAAGGTTACTTTACTCCCAGCAAGAACCAATACAATTGCCCATCGGAATCCTCCAATAGGAAGGCAAAGGAGTTATGCGCATGCGCTGAATCACTGATAAAATCACTACTGCTACTTCAAAAGTAACTGGATGTGGTCTTCGCAAAAAGACCCCCCTTGGCTCACAGTTTTCCTGAGTCGTTATTTCAAGTCATGCTGTATGCCTGTGAAGAACAAAACTGAAATGATTTAACTTGATCTATATACTACTAACTTGCTTAAATATCTTCAAGGATCGATAGTTTAAAACTTATTGAAACTAAAAAATGAATGGAATTTAAATGGTTGAACTTAATAATACTCATGAGAAAACATGGTCGTAAAATGTTTTGAAGGATTCCTACTTTAACACTGGTCAAACATAAATACAAACAAAATGGAATGAATTAAGTAAATGGATTTACAGCTTCTTGGTTAAATGGTTCCTCGAATCGCTGCTTTAACACTGGTCAAACATAAATACAAACAAAATGGAATGAATTAAGTAAATGGATTTACAGCTTCTTGGTTAAATGGTTCCTCGAATCGCTGCTTTAACACTGGTCAAACATAAATACAAACAAAATGGAATGAATTAAGTAAATGGATTTACAGCTTCTTGGTTAAATGGTTCCTCGAATCGCTACTTTAACACTAGTCAAACATAAATACAAAAAAAATGGAATGAATTAAGTGAGTCGATTTACAGCTTCTTGGTTAAATGGTTCCTCGAATCGCTACTTTAACACTGGTACTAAATAGAAACGAACAAAAACGGAATGATTTGAGCCAATCGATTTACCACTCCTTTGGTAAATGGTTCCTTAGAACGCTACTTTAACACTCTTGAACCCTAAAAATGAACAAAAATGTTTAGGCGTACTACTTTAACACTGATTAAAACTACGAAACGAAAGAGAATGATATTATTTAACTCAGTCGAAACACTGCATTTAGGCAGGTCTTTAGCATTATAAATATCCATTAGATTAAGAATATATATATGTATATATATCACATATATATATATTATATATATAATATATTATATTTTACGGCGAACCGTCATACCTGGGGCAGCTGGAAATTTTCTCAACGTCCTAGACGATTTTAACCTAGCCTACTACACTCCCCGGATCAAGATCTACCTGTGTGCCAAGTTTGGTCAAAATCGGTCAAACGGTATGGATTTGTATAAGGAACAAACAGACAGACACGTGATTTTTTTATATGTAGATCTATATATATAAAAATCACGTGTCTGTCTGTTTGTCCGTTTATCTGTTTGTTCCTTATACAAATCCACACCCTTTGACCGATTTTGACCAAACTTGGCACACAGGTAGGTCTTGATAGGGGACATCTCCTAGGCTAGGTCAAAATAGTCAAATTTGGTCAAAAGGCCATAAGTTTTGTTCAAGAAAAATTGGCTACACTGAACCATTCAGATTCTGACGGCCATTTTGAATCGACAGACATTTGAATAATGTCTCAAATTTATTTGTTGATGTTCCTGATAATTAGAATAACTCGAACTCATTGATGACTTTACATCATTATATAATCATGTAATGCAGTTTATTTCAATTTTATATCAACAGTCACTGTCTAACTAAGGAGCGCTGGCCTTTCTTTGATAAGAGCTATCTACTCGCAGGCTCTGGTGCTCGCCTCTGTCGGCTTTTTTTCTGAACTGCTGTGGTGCTGGCCTCTGTTGGCTGTTTCACGAACTACATCTAGACAGATATAAACAAATTCACACCCATTGACTTAACTGGGTATACAGGTAGATTTTGATGCGGGGAGAGTCATAGGCAGAAAGTAGGTGTAGCATGACACGCCGGGTAACAGCTAGTTCATGATAAAAAAGTAAGTCTGCCGAAGGCTGACTGGTTATATATTTTCTAGAATGACTGATTATTACCTGGAATTTGCTAAATATGATAGAAGCACAAAATATTTCTGGACTTAGTTGTTTTGGAAAATTCAAGTGTTTGAATTAATATTGTCGAACATTGATTTGACTGAAGACAGTGGAAAGTCTATAAATTTGTAATGAACTACATATGTTGATGGATTAGTCATTTTGGATTTAATTTAAAAATCAATTATTGACAACATTGCCAGTTTAATCTGCCCTAAATAGTGGATGAATTGTATAAGGTTATTTCATTAAATCATTAGTCTGAAGGAATTTCAATTTCTAATCCTACAATTTATCAAGTCTATTTGTCCCTATTTATACACGTATTTAATTTGCATGATATTTGGCCAAGATTCCACCTTCTGCTTCTTCAAGTGCATTAATAAAACCGAGGCCGAGGACTTCTTCACCTAGCAACTGAAGAAGCATCGATGGAAACCCTTCTTTTAGCGCGGTTCCTCCCTCCCTTCATAGGAACCTCGCTTATAAGGTTGATCTCATGAAACAATCCGGAAGTGCCGACTAGAAAATTTTGCGTTTCAGAACCCGTAGAGACCGAAAATGACGGTGGTTCAAATTTGTATATATATATATATATATATATATATATATATATATTTGTCTGTTTGCGGCCCTGACAGGTCAAAAATGGTACGATTTTGATGAAATTTCGTACAATAATCTTTCGTCTAATTTGAAAGGTCAAGTTCGTTAACCAGCATAATTCGCCCACCGGAACATGGTTTTTGTAGCGAGTGTCGCGCGAAAAAAATCGTTCTGCTTACTTCATATGCTTGCAAGTACTTGTTTTATAGGCTTCTTGGGCTAGGAAAACGAATGAAACCATTTTTAAGGCGATAGCTTTAACCGATTTCGAGAAAATTGGAAAAATAGTTGTTGAATAACGATTTTGGTTTGGGTACTTAAAATCATGGGATTCAGTTGAAATATTTTCTGCATGTTCGAATGTCATCAAAACTAATATGTTGAAATTTTGGTTACGTTTTGAGATAAGGAAGGGTTAGAATAAAATATTTTTTTAACAGGCATGAAAAGTTTTGGGAAATTCGTTTACTTTTATTAATATCTCGAAAACGGTTGAAAATCTTGGGAAGCGAATGGTTACCATTCGAAAGCTTACTAAATGGTCTAGAAAAAAGGTTCTTAAGAAAGTTTTGAATAAGCGATGTCAATCGGAGAAATAAGTGCTTAAACTTTGAAGTAATTGATTTCGTTTATTCGAACGGTTCATTTTGTCTGTTTTTATTCCTTGTTATTTTTTAATTGCTTATAGTTGGATAATGTATTTGACAATAAAACAGATTAAGTAAAATAAGAAAAACAATTCATTGTTAGAAATATAGCTTGCCAAAAGAAAGAGATTCGATGACGTCTTTTGAATATTTTCAATTGCCTTTATGCTGTTGGTTTTTTATTTTATTTTTTAATTGATTTTATTTGTAGAATTATTACTATAGTAGAAGAACACAAGAAAATGTGAAAAATTTTGATATTTTTTAATGCATTGAAACGTATGAAATAAGTATCTCTAGAAGAGGATTCTGGGGTCTTGCGGACCCGACCAGGTAAAGTCATAAACCCCTTTGTACAAAGGCCGAACAAAATATTATCTGTTTCTATTCTAAGCTTTTCAAATGAAAATAGGGATATGGACGGAACCGCGCTAAGATGATGCAGTTCCTGCGAGTCGGACTTTTTTAGATTGCTCTTGAGATAGCCGCAGGGGAATCCTTTCTTCTTAACACTGCCACTGAAGAAGCATCGATGAAATTCCTTCTTTTTCAGACTGCACTTGAAGAAGCCGCGGGGGAATCCTTTCTTCTTAAGACTGCAACTGAAGAAGCATCGATGGATTCTTTTTCAGACTTCTCTTGGGATAGCCGCGGGGAATCCTTTCTTCTTAAGACTGCGACTGAAGAAGCATCGATGGATTCTTTTTCAGACTTCTCTTGGGATAACCACGGGGGAATCCTTTCTTCTTAGGACTGGAACTGAAGAATCATTGAAGGAGTCCCTTCTTTTTCAGACTGTACGTGAAGAAGCCGAGGTGGAATCCTTTCTTTCTAAGACTGCACTTGAAAAATCCGAAGGGAATCCTGTCTTCATTAGACTTCACTTGAAAATTTTGGCAATGCAGTCTGAAAATTTCAAATCAGAACGTTGGTTCAATGGATCTGAAATCCACAAGTAGGAAACCCGCTACTGTCGAAGGCCTGATGAAGTAATCAGAAAACTCTGGTAAAACACACCCAGGATTCAGAACCCTTAGATCACAAAAATACAGGTGTGTAAGGTAATATCAGGATCAAAAATGTGTGTATGTATAATATATTTACACAAATTTTTATCAATTGGGAGAAATGCTATAATGCATCATGTGTTATACAATGCTATTGTCACATAAGCAATTATACATTATTATAAGTTGTTGTACCTATGGATCTCCTGGCCATAATGAATGGGTGGCAATAACCACCGAAGCCTTAGGTCACGAAAATACAGGAAAATTTCTGTATACATAATATATGTACACCAATTTTTAATATTTTTGTTGTGTTTTAAATGCATATTATGCATGTACAAAAAAAAATATTAGGAGGCAAGAGCACTTTTGAATTGTTTGTATATTTTCTTAACTTTCTCAAAAACGGCTAAGAGGTCGTCAAATTTTGGTATTGCTACATTACTAGAGAGGAGGGAAGGGCGGCGAGATCTTAGGGACAGCCACCTCGAGTGCTAGCTGGATTAGGGAGGGTTTTTGTGGGGGAAGAGCTGTAGATAGAGTCAGCGAAGGAGCGGTGCTATTTGCCCTGTTTACATTAGGCTGGACAATGGGACAACACGCGGCTGGAGGTGACGTCTTCAGTTCTTTCTTCGGGAGCCCTCTCAGACCGCAAACATTTGGATTGGCTCTCCCCTCGACACTAAAGGACCGCCGATCCTACTGGCCTACCTGCGTTTGCTCCTTTTGTTGTATGTGCCATCCCTCGTCCTGTTTAAAGTGCAGCAAATGTAAACACAGAAAGGTGGAGGGCTTTGGTAAACATATACGGAACGTTATCCGCATTTTCTTTTCTGCCAGCTGAAAACAAGGTTTAAGTTATACCTTTCAAATGAGGATAGGTTTAGTTTGGAAGTGGCTAAGTTGAATGATAAGCTTATAGAATAAGATATATTGCAAGTTTCGACTAGCTCATAGGAAATAATTCCAAGGGAATGGCGAAAGATGTTAAGTGAGTTGCGTGCCGTTTAAGGGGTACCTCGAAATTATTTTTAGCATTTTTTTATGGGCTAAAATTCTTACTTAACGAATCAAAAATGATATACAAGAGTGTTAATGTAAAGAAAAAGTGTTTAAATGGGCAGAAAATACGATTTTCCGAGTGAAGTCCCGATCCCGAGTGAACGCGATCCCGATTTGAAGATAATTTTTTGAGCGAGCTTAGATTGATCCCTTTTTAATCCTCAATACATTTAAAAATTAAACCCCTTTTTTTATCTTTATTACAAGAAAGTATGAAAAATATTAAATAAGAAAGAAATGAACATTTCAGAACATTGTACTTTCCTTTTCTGGAAACCATGTTTTTGAAATCGGGCGATACTCTGGCGTCTTCAATTTTTGCCCGATCAACTTCAAATTTTAACTTCAGTTTTCTAATGATATTTGCTAGTAAAGTAAACAGGATTTTTATTCTATTCGTTGAATTATAACGATTTTATGATTTTAGACAAATGTTTTAATAGAAATGAATGACTGTTCACCATTTTCGAAAAAAAAACACAATATTTCCTGAAACTCGTACCTACTTTACTAGATTTAACCTTCTTCTTTCGAAATAATTTTAATTTTTTCGTTCTAGATTAAAAATTGCCACCTGCAGACTATCACCCGTGAAAAAAGAAGGTTTCTATGCGTCAGACAGCGCCGCCATTTTTTTTAAGAAAGAAGGAACTTATTTTTTTTTAATATTTTAACATCTCATATAAAATGTTTGATATAAAGAACTGAACAATATTGTATTATTTGTGATTTATAAATTCAAGGAAATGACTTTGATTTTGCTCGCGAAAGGTTGTATCACTCCTTAACCCCTTCAGTTCCATTGTCCAGCCGGCTGGACATAACTTCTTTACTTTGTATCACACTGCCTATTCCCTAACCCCTTCAGTTCCATTGTCCAGCCGGCTGGACATAACTTCTTTACTTTGTATCACACTGCCTATTCCCTAACCCCTTCAGTTCCATTGTCCAGCCGGCTGGACATAACTTCTTTACTTTGTATCACACTGCCTACTCCTTAACCCCTTCAGTTCCATTGTCCAGCCGGCTGGACATAACTACTTTACTTTGTATCACACTGCCTATGGCCGATAGATGTTTACTACCACTTTTGAAGTGTTACTACCACTTTTGATGTTTGAAGCTCTATGTATTTTTCTTCCACTTGGCATCTAATATAAAATTATTCCATTCGATTTTGAAAGGTTATGTGTAAAATCTTCTCTGCTCCACTTCGGGCAGTCATAGATTCTAAAAGTTATTCACTTTTCTTTACATATTTAGTCCAAATGGTTTCTTTTTAGTGAATAAAACTCCTCCGAATTTAATGCCCATGATCTTTTTAAAGGTTGGAAGTTCAGTTTTATCAATAAAGTTTGTAATAAGGTGTCTACGAATTTTTGAAAATCCATGTCCAGTATACTGTACATGGGAAGTCAACCCTCATATTTCATGTAACAAGATTTTTTATCTATTTTTCAAATATTTACTGTTATATTTTGTTTTTATGTTGTCAGAATTGTTTTTTTGGGTACCATAATAATCAATAACTTTTTCTGAATGGTATGGGCTAAAAGGCGCCCAAACCATTCAAAAATATCATCTGTCCGTTCACATGATTTTCAAAAAATATATTCTTAGTAGTTTTATGTTTTGTTTTTTTAAATAATCAAATATCTCTTTTTTAGACTAGACTGTAAATATTTCAATTTCATTAATTTTCATTATTACTGTGCGCTGACAACAATTTCATGTCTAAAATTCTAATCTATTTTTACAATGCCTTATGATATATGAGCTTTTACAATAATTTTTCAAATTTTTTTTCTGAATTAGTTTATTTTAAATTGGTAATAAATTACTGCTTTAATTATATATTTTTTTAATATTTCGAAATTTTGAATTTCGGTTTTAATCCACAAATCGCATTACTTGAGAACCAATGTCCAGTACACTGGACATTACGTAACTCTTGTCAGGTAAACCATAAAATTCTGAAAAAAATCAGGAATCTTCACAAGAGCAATACACAACTATGGCAGGAAAATAAAAAAATTTTATCAAGAAATAAAAATTCGGACCTGAAGGGGTTAAGTAAACTTGGAGATATCTACAGATATTTATAAAGACAAAAAATGAAACAGAAGGTATTTTAGAGATAGAATATAATATATACTCTCTTTCAAACTTTCTTATAGGATTAAATTTCTTCTTGGTTAACGGTATAACCCGCCAGTGACTAGGTATTCCATACTAAAGTTATATGTATATACCGTCAGGGGATAGTTGGAAACATCAATAAGAATAAAAATATCAATAACTATTCCTGCAAGTTATACTAAAAACATGTCTGTTTATTAAGCTACTCAAGAAGATTTAAGTCAGGTAAAAGGTTTATAATTGTTAGAAAAAAAGTGTTAGAAACAGAAAAGCTGGAGGTAATTTAAGTTGCACTCAACGCAATAAAATTCCTTTATGGCCTTTATGTTGTATTAAAAAATAATGTAAATTCTAGTTACTGGGTCGTACCATCCGTTCTCTCTTAAAAATGTCATAGTTTTATGGAATTAATATTTTATTCTGAATGTCTTAAATACAAAGGAATAAAAACTTTCAGCTCAAATGCTAGAAATAAAAAAAAAGATCCCCAAAACAGTGACTTTTTAAAAAAAAAAAAAAAAATACCTATAATATTAAATGTCTTGAAAATGGTTAACTTTTGTATAAGGCAATATGGGCTTAAAATTGTTTGTTTTGACCAAAACTATCACCTCGATAGATGTGGATCGACTTACCAGCATTTACATTTTAGTTTTTATAGAAACTCTTTTATAGGCCCAGTACTGTTTCTTGATCAGAAGGAAAGTGTGACTTTAAAGTTGATCTTCTGAATAAGTCAGGCTGGAAGCAGAGGATTATTTTATGTTAGAAACAGAAGGAGCAAAAAAAAATCTCTAATCACGGCCTTATAGAATTTAATGGAATAGAAAATCCGGGCACAGATGGAGGGGTTGGGCGGGAGTGGAACCCCACCCCCAGGAGGGCAAGGAGCTGTAAGTTCCACTAATCTCTCCGCAAAACAGCCCTTCGAGATTTTAATAAGCCTCAAGAGATTGAAAATTAAAATGACAATAATCCGAGTAAAAAAGAGGCGTCATTTCCACAAACCTTTAATATTGCTGTTAATGTTACAATTAATTACACATCCATAACGATGTTGTTATCAAATATTAAAAAATATATTTAAATAATGTACGTGAGCCTGAGGTAGCATAATGGAATTCCTGCGAAATATCGCGCTACAAAATCTAATTCTGGCTATGGCAGTATCAGTAACAAGATATATAAATGGATGTATATAGAAATTTTTATATTTATCGTAATTATGGTATATATATATATATACTAATAACACACTCACACAAGCACATTTATACAAAAATTGCAATCCATTGAATTATTTCTACTTTTACTTTACTTTGATAATAAAAAAAAAAGATAAATAAATTAATAAATAGACTGCTAAACATAGAAAAAAATCTAATATGTATAATCCACAAAAAAATAATAACACATTGGAAAGAGCCTATCGCTTTTAAAATTTTCTACTTTTAATATTTATTTTGTCATTTAGTGGAGCAAGATCACCAGTATTTCCGAGAATTTTGTGATTTTGAACAAGGGCCCGGGAATCCGAGATTAGAAAACGAGGTTTTGCCAGTTATTGTACAAAAGGGATATTGCGGTCAATGTGGGGGGATGATTTATATTAAGAATCTTTTTTTTTTTATTAGGAAGGGTTACGTTGAGAATTGATGACCGTCCACGAACTGTTGGCATTATAAAAGGGTGGTGACCTGCAGAAAAAAGCCCAGTTCTGGATATGCCGTAAGAAAAAAAAAAAAAATTAATAATTAAGAAGTGGCATTCAGGCAAACGGATGTTCAAGCGATCGATTTATTGAAGACACTCACAATACTAGGACATTATACATTACTAAAAGTATTACTCTCCAAGCCCTGCTCAACGCTTGAACTTCAAAATGACATGATGTGACTAAAAGGACAAGGACCCTCAAAACGTCCAATAAACCCGAGAAGCCTCCACTTGACAAGTAATGAGTGGTAATGCAAACAATGATCTGAGGGCAGGGGAGTCCTGTTTACCATCGGGTTATTGGCTTATTAAAGGGACACTACTCCGCCCTAGCTCCAATCCATAGTCCCATAATCACCAGGCCAGCACGATAATCACCCTCCTCGCCATTTAATGGCCTGCCGAAACTTCCTCTGGGGACGGCGGGGGAGGGGAAGCTGCACCAGATCAAAAAGAGAAAAAAAAAACAGGGAGTAATTCGGCGCAGACGAGAAGCATTAGTGGATTAGAGGAGGCGGACAAGGCTGGGCGTGTCATGTGCGGCACCAGATGTCACCAAGAGCAGACTCCCCTTCCTCTTTTAATCAGCATTCATTGGCTTCGGCTCCTGGCAGATGATGTTTCAATCAGTCCTCGCCTACCTATCAACTCCTCAATCCAGGCCGACAACCGCCGCACGCCTTAGAGATCACTCTCAAAGCACTCACGCCTCACTGGATACAAGCCCTTCAGAGACAATGTCACTTGACGCCCGTATGTTTTCATTACTTCTTGGCGTCATTGTTTTCATGCAAGTCAATAGCGGGAGCAGAAGGCTAAATATTCGTGCTGGTGGAGATTAGCAGCAGATGTAACTTAGAAGAAACTATTGTCTTGTTGCCAAATAATTTCCAACGTCGAAGAATTGCCGTGCTCATCGCATTAACACATGAATTTTCTTCTACATATCAAAATTCCAGAAGTTTTTATTTTTTATCTGAAGTTACCTGACAATCGATTCTTCAATCAGCCTCCCCCTAATTGGCTTTTAGTCCAGCTCAGAATCCAGCCAAATACCAGAACAAACAAAGCAAGTTAATTTCCAACTTTATACTTGTAACAAGATACGGAACTTCAGATACATAAACAACGCAAAATTATCTAGTACTTTCTGACCAGGCTGGCATTTTTAGGCTAATTATAAGAAGTAAAATTATTGATTAAATAACCTTGATTTAACCAGATCGGTTGCATACATTGGCATGGTTCATTCGTCTTCATCCTAATTACCCTTTTTTACCTTGGGCTTATTGCAATAAATCAAACGCCCAAAGTAGCGGAGTATTGTAATTGTAAATATCGCAATTACTGATCATATCATTGCACATTAACATGTATGGGCTCATTACAATAAGCCTAACAAATATCAGCTTGATCTGATGGTCTACGATAATTCTCCAATTAGCTGGCGTACTCGAAATAGTCCTTTCTTGTCTACCACGTGAAAATATGGATATTATTTACACACAACCTCTCCTAGGAGTAGAACAGTAGGTAAATCTAGTTATGTTGTAGTAATTAGATAAAAAAAAAAACTATTTTTCCACTTTTCTTGAAAACATTTACTTTAGATACGTGACAGATGAAAAGGATACTCCACCACTACCCGAACCTGGAAAAATGACTCCCCGCCATCCCGAAGTTCCTTCTAGGAAAAAACTTTTACCAAAAAGTTTCTCATTTTCTTCTCAAAAAAAAAAAAAAAAAAAAAAATCCGATTGATTTCACCTAATCGAAAAAATTGTTTTAGAACCTTTTTTCGTAGATAATTTAGTAAGCGTTCGAATGGTTACGTTCCATTTATCACGATCTTCCAACCGTTTTCGATATATTTACGGAAATATACAAAGATCCCAAAACTTGTCTATTAATGTAATTTATTTTTATATGAATGTAATATATATTTAAGCATATGAACTCGAAAACGTAAGCGTTACGATTTTTTTCACACGAATTTTGCCCCAAAGGTTATGTTCCGGTGGACGGATTCTAGTTGTTTAATGAACTTGACCTTTCAAATTTGTCGAAGTTGTTTGTTCCAAATTTCATCATAATCGGATCATGTTACAGCCTGCGAGAGAGCGAACAGACATTATATAACATTTTCCAGTCGGCACTTCCGGATTGCGTCATATGGTCAACCTCATAAGCGTGTTTCCTCTCTATGAAGAGAGAAGAGCGCGCTAAAAGGAATTGCAAGGAAAACAAGTTCTTTTCACAAAGACCTCATGCCTCTCACGTCTCCCTTATGTTTTATTACTCAGAAAACTGTACAAGCAGAAATCCCAACGGCTAGGTCAATCATATTTGTCAACTAATGATATTTCATACCCGTACTCTGAGCTGAAGTTGCTGTTCCCATCAAATCGCCAAAAACACTTCCTCGGCTCCTTCCTTCTCCATTTCTTCCGAATCCCCTTCCTACACCTACAACCTCCTCCAGTTCAAATCCTCCCTCTATTCCCGTGGTAGCCGCTGCCATCCCTCCTACCTCTAACTTCCCGCTCATAAAACAGCTTCCTTCGACCGTTCCCTCATCTCCCGAGGCACCTCCTTCCTGAACACTCCCCTACATTCCATTAGACACTCGTCCTTCTTACCTGTATTTAAATCCTGCCTCTTCGTTCTTTTTTATATTCTTCCAGAAAGACGTTTTTTTTTGTTTTTGTTTTTTTTTAAATTTACCACGAGTAGTAGTTTTTTTTGTTTATCTTCGTTTGATAATTTCAGAGAGGATCTGGAAGCATTTCGGGAGGCTGGGAGCATTTAGGTGGTATGGAGTACCAACAATCTATAACTTGGAAAACTCTAATACACCCAAAAAAAAAAATATTTTTTCTGAACTAAGTGATCTTATTAATTTTATTAATTAATTTTTAAGGTTTTTATGACATATTTTTACCGATTAAATCAAAATTTAGGGGGCCGCCGCAGCCCCTCCCTTTCATACGCCCATGATTCATTTTACACTTGTTCTATTTGGTTTATGATGTTATATTTTATGTATTTATTTTTTATTATTTTCCTTTTACTCTTTTTTTTCCTTCGATATTGGAGTGTATACCATATTATTATATTCTTACTCCGCCCCCTGTATATAGTTTCATGATTGCTTCTAGATGCCTCATTTTTTCGTTCTTATGAACAAGGCGTTAAAGTGTTATAAACGCGACAACGTCTCTAGACTGTCTGTATACATTTTATACTAAATCGCTTACGGTGTCGACGAAGATTAAGGACCCACGAGCTAATTTTGATGCCAAAGAAACGAGAGGTAAGGCTACAGTTGTTATCCTTAAGAGTTAGAAGCGGTTTATGTCCCCAAAATAACAAGCATCGAAAATAGCCGACAATCCGAGGGATGTTTGGCCAAGGAGCCACTCGAGAAGCCGCTAACAGGCAGGAGCAAACAGTTTTTTGCTTCCCCTCGTCTCCGGACTGCCTCCAGGCAAGACCAACAGCTCGAGTCCAGGCGACTGGAGAATCAGGACAGGAAGCTTCTTGTCACCTTCTAATAGGCTTCTCCTGTACTAGGAAGTGGATGGGCACCCTTTCCGCCCTCCTTCTATCTCCCTGCATCAATCTCCCTTACTCTACCAGCTCATCCCGCTTTGTCCGACACTAATAGCAAGGCAGGATTTGCTAGCCACAAAACCCACCAATGCAGAAAGCCAGCCATACGCTTGGCGGACCCTAAATGTCATATAAAACGGAAAATTTTGATGAGTGCTAATCTCGTGCAAGTAATAATTTCTATAACCTATAGTATCCCAATAACACTAAGATTTAATGTCAATACACCGGTTCACGTTGATTACCAAAGTTAAGCAACGTTGCACAGTGGGACCAAATGGCCAAAAAGCGGATGCAATTCAATATCTCCAGAACGGATTCATATAGAAACCTGGACCCGGTCTTATTCGATTCAGGACAATAGAGTGCATCAATATCAACTGTTTTGTCAAAATTTTGAAGAAAATTAAAGAACTAATGAAGGAATGAAAGCCTACAGGCAAGATGCAAATTTTCCGAATTGGTTGTACTCATCAAAACAAGTCGCAACAAGTATTTTGAGTATATAATGAAAAGTGATTTGGTTGAAAGAATACGTGTGTACCACCCCAGAAGCACTCACACAAATAGTGGTATTTAATGTTGACGTAGTGGTATTTAATGTTAGCAATTAGACAGAACTAGAATTAAAAATATGTTGACA
This sequence comes from Gonocerus acuteangulatus, assembly GCA_946811695.1. NCBI lineage: Eukaryota > Metazoa > Arthropoda > Insecta > Hemiptera > Coreidae > Gonocerus > Gonocerus acuteangulatus. Next base: position 7,320,613 of record OX328132.1, on the reverse strand, counting down.
ATGGTACATGTATTAGTCAATTTGGTAAACTGGATAGTGCAACAAACCCTTCCTTTTCTTTGTGGAGTTGTGATCGGATAAGCAGATGATTTTTGTTTTAATCTTTACTTCAACACGTCTAGTTTGAAAAGTCATCTTCCGCATCTCAGAGGAAGCCGGAGCTTTTTCTGTAATCATAGCTTTTCTCAGTGCTTATTTTAAATTAGTAACGTATAACGGGGTCTCCCGTGGTCTAGTGGCTAGCGCGCTAGATTCATAAGCGGGAGATGGTGGGTTCGATCCCCACCGGCGCCAGAAATTTTCTCATCTCGGAGAAAATTCCTGGGTGCACCCTGGATGTCGGCGCAAATAGCCAAGATTTGTTGATGCGCCGTAAAAAAAAAAAGAAAAAAAAAAAAAAAAAAAGTAACGTATAACGTTGTAAAGCGCTCTATTTTTTGTTGTTGCCCAGTTTGACTGATTTGTGGCTTAGTTGACCATCGCATAGCAGGAAAAAAATTAATAATTTGTTCTCCCTCTTTTACAGTTATATACCATTCATTTAGAGTAGTGTGTAATTTCGTCAAACTTCCATTATTCTGACACTGGGCCTAAATTAATGAAAATACCCTTGAAACAGGGGAAATCATGCTGTTCCTAGATAGTAGATGCTCTACCTTATATAGTGTGAGAATCACAACCTAGATAATCGAAATGAGCGCTTTCGAAAATCGACTTATTCCCCTCTGGCACTACTAAGCGTCGGGCTTGGCCAATTCTTGGATGAGTGACTGTCTGGAGAAAGCTCTTGTCATTGGCATTATAAAAGGGTGGTATCTTATACATAGAGTCATGCACACAGACATATATGTTCTTTACTAGGAGATTCAGTGTGCTTATCCATACAATGATATTATAAGATATTTTTTTTTTTTTTTTTTTTTTTTTTTTTTTTTTACGGCGCATCTACATCTAGGTCATTAGCGCCGACATCCAGGGTGTAGCGAGGAATTTTACCAGCGCGCCGTGGGATGATAAAATTCCTGCCCGAGGTTGGGAATCGAACCCACCATCTCCCGCTTATGAATCCAAGGCGCTAGCCATTAGACCACGGGAGACCCCTATAAGATAGTAACCCCCTTTTTTCAATATTTATTAAACTTACCGTCTAAGAATTCATCAATTTAACGTTGTATTGAATAAATAACCCCCTTTTTTCAATATTTATTCAATACAACGTTAAATTGATGAATTCTTAGACGGTAAGTTATATAATAGTTTAAATACAAATCGAGTTGTAACTGACGAATGTATAAAGTATAAACATATTTACGAACAAGAGATACAGACAGTAAAGATATATAAAATCTATAACTTGTTAATTACAATAAGATTCTTCCTTCTTATTCTTCTTCTTCATTACATTACAACCTTCTTGTTGAGGGGAGATCGTTGACCATGGTGATGCAAAGGTAGAAAGGGTTCATAAAACTTTTTTTATAGGAAAATGAGTTTTATTGTTTGCGGACGGTTCGGCTGGAAATTCAATCCTTCGTCGGGGCTGTAAAATACGTCGGACAGCGTTAATAACAATATATATATATATATATATATATATATATATATATATATATACATTTAAAAAAAAAAACAGAAAAAACATTATACAGTAGTTTTATTAAGATAACACGACCGAATCCTGACAATTTCTACCTTCGCAAACCTTCTTAATATTTGGAGGAAGAGCGAACCGTCGCACAGTGGGGCCAAAAGACATTTCGTGTTTCAAAAAAGGCTACAGCCTCTAAATCATAACCGATTTCAATGCAATTGTTTTCAAATGAAAGCTAATAAAAGTTAGAACAACTTTGTCTTGCCAGATTTTCGTTTTTTGATTTCCCTGTTTATTAAATTACGTGTAAATAGTTCACGAAGTTTTAAAATTGAACATAAAATAATATTTTATTTTTCATCTAACTTAATATCAGCACTAATATGGTTGAAATTAAACATTCAAATCCTGATTAGACTTAGAAAAAATCAGAATAAACACCTTCAAAAAGTTAATTAATCTTAATTCAACAATGGGCTCATTGAAATAATACGATTTTTGAATGATTTGAAAATAGATTTTGATTTTTTCCAAGTTTAACCAGGATATTTGAATGTTTTTGGCCCCACTGTGCGTCGGTCCTGAATTTTACTCTGCAATAGACACGTGTCTGACAAGATGCAGAAAGTGAATAGGAAGTTAAGGCTGCGTTACTATAAGTCACTTCCTTTATGCAATCCAGAAGGAGGAAAACTATCCAGAGAAAGCAGCAAGTGACCAATGACTGTAAGAAAAGGGGACCTGAAGTAATTATTAAGACTCGGAGGCCAAGGTGCAGAAAGAGAAGGTGCAGGAACACAATAAACCATCCCTACTAGAATATAGGGGTTAATTGTCGTTCTGCAGGTGCTCTTCCATCTACCGGTCACTTCCTTTCCCAAGCCCTCATTCTACGGGCAACGTCCTCCTCAGCGGCAGAAAAACGACCTTGTTACGTCTTCCTAACATATGTGGGGTACAATAAGATGTTGTACAAGTGTCCAACATATTATTAATGCTTTCATGACTTCTCTCCAATTATAACTAGGATATGCAATACTAGATTCAAAAATGCATTATCATCTGATACTCATTTAATTAATCTAAAACCCTGTTTAATCAAATCATCTAAAACATCGTCGAACTGGCTCAATGATCTTTACCCTGAAAGATGGTTTGGAAGATTTGGACCTGTGCCTTGGCAAACCGCAAGTCCTCATTTGTCACCCTTGATATTAACTTTGGGGGTAGGCTTAAGTCTGACAAGGCATAAGGCGTACAAAGTACCCATTCAGATGTCGCCAGTGTGTTCCCCAAGGAGGAGACCAGTTCCAGCAACATTTATAATTTTACATTTTTCTTGTATTCAACTTAAATTTAAGGACTTTATTAATTATTAAATTTAGATTCCATCAAGAATACTCTTTATTTTTTTTTTATTACAAAAATAAACATTATATTAGCTTTTTTATTAGTTGTTTCTTTTTTCATTCATTCCAATTAGATTATGAAATTGAGACATAATCGCAGTTCTGAGTCTACCGTTGGAAATCTGATTATATTTTACAACGTTTGTGACATTTGGCAGCCAGCAGGATTTTTTTTTTTTTTTTTTTTTTTTTTTTGAAGAATACTGATTTTCGAAAAGCTGTCGCTAACCAGAAGCTTATATTAATTTCTACATTTTAAATTGATGATTACATGACAATTTGTGAACATTGGATGCGCAAGCACATTTAACGCCGATTTAAAAAATGCAATGAAACGTTCAACAAAAATGTGTACAAGCAGAGAAAAGAAGTTGAAGTTGTACAACAAAAAACACGATTTTTTCTAAAGAACCTTTAGAACGGCATATGTCTGGAATGGAGTGAGATAAAAATGTTTGGTTGGTGGTGTTGAACTACATTTGTTGTCAATTCCCCCCCCCCACCTCTCTTGTTGTTTGTTGTTATTGTTTTTAACTTGCGATACACCCTGTATAAGTCTGGTCGCGCTCTACAAGTTTCAACAATGGTTCGAATTTGTTTGAAACGTGTGACGAAAACGCTTCAAAAATATTTCGTCTAAAACGAAAGATCAGGTTCATTAATTAACGGTATCTTTACTAAGGGCACTTTTTTTTAACAAAAATAAATTTTTAAACAAAGAATATTTCACTTATTTTGAAGAATTAATTCAATTTCTATTTCAATTTATCATGTAAGTTTGTGGAATTGAGATTGAATCTATAATCATTTAATATATACTTTAGGTACGAAGACAAGGTATAGTTGGGATTCGGCTAGGAGAAAAACGTCAGACTTTCAGGAAGAAATCTGTATTTGGACGTTTCGGCTGCACATTGGCAGCCTTCTTCAGCACTAGAGAATGCCTAGGGGGGAGGGAGGAAGACCTCGAGAACAACTTAGGTAACCATGGTTGAATGTATGAAAGTATGGTTCATGGTTACCTAAGTTGTTCTCGAGGTCTTCCTCCCTCCCCCTTAGGCATTCTCTAGTGCTGAAGAAGGCTGCCAATGTGCAGCCGAAACGTCCAAATACAGATTTCTTCCTGAAAGTCTGACGTTTTTCTCCTAGCCGAATCCCAACTATACCTTGTCTTCGAATCTCTGCAACGGCTAACTATCTCCATCTTCACTATATACTTTAGGGTTGAAAAGGCTCTTTCAACACATACATCAGGCTTCCGTGTAGGATAAGAGTTAATATAGGCATGGAAGAGTGTATTTCCTTTCTTCCCAGTATTTCAGATATTGTAAACCTATTAGAGATATTAAAATACTTAAAACGTTTATTTCACATTGAAAAAAAAAAAGTATTACTAATTTCGTAAAACCCTTAAAAATAAATTAAATAAGATCATTTAGTTCATAAAACATATTCTATTTTGAGTGTAATAGCGTTTAAGTTGGCTAAAACTCTTCCAAGATCTAAATTGTTAGTATTCCATACACCGAAAATGGCCCCCCCCTTCGAAATTATTTTCTATATACGCCCATGTGAAGATCGAAAGAAACTTCTTAGATTATTGAATTTCTGTTTCAGCATAGTGAATGTATCATTCTATCTTGTTCAGTACCTGATCAGGCATTAGTTCAATTGTGTATTAGATCTCACTCGTCCCTATGGATTTGTTCTAACTGGTCAAAACTGTGGATTTGGGAGGTCTGTTTCAGCATAGTGAATGTATCATTCTATCTTGTTCAGTACCTGATCAGGCATTAGTTCAATTGTGTATTAGATCTCACTCGTCCCTATGGATTTGTTCTAACTGTTCAAAACTGTGGATTTGGGAGGTCTGTTTCAGCATAGTGAATGTATCATTCTATGTTGTTCAGTTCCTGATCAGGCATTAGTTCAATTGTGTATTAGATCTCACTCGTCCCTATGGATTTGTTCTAACTGGTCAAAACTGTGGATTTGGGAGGTCTGTTTCAGCATAGTGAATGTATCATTCTATCTTGTTCAGTACCTGATCAGGCATTAGTTCTATTGTGTATTAGATCTCACTCGTCCCTATGGATTTGTTCTAACTGGTCAAAACTGTGGATTTGGGAGGTCTGTTTCAGCATAGTGAATCTATCATTCTATCTTGTTCAGTACCTGATCAGACATTAGTTCAATTGTGTATTAGATCTCACTCGTCCCTATGGATTTGTTCTAACTGGTCAAAACTGTGGATTTGGGAGGTCTGGTTCTGGTCGCATCTCACACTCTGATGAATAATCTCGTCTGATTGTACATGTACCTAACTTTGGGTAGCTCCTCTCTACTTGTACACACAACACCAAATCGATGACATTTATTTTCTCTAATGATGTAATATATGACATCTATCTTCAATAGCATCTCTACGAGCTTCGTGCGCCAAAATAAGAAGGATACAACCGCTGTGGCTGCCATCCTACCACCGGTCCCCCAAGGACCTAAAAAACCCCCCCGAGGAGCCTGCCGAACTGGATTAGTAGGAAGAATGATTCTATTAGACTGGAGGAGACTTCCCTCCAGCCTGGGGTCATTCGATTATTCCGGGAGAAACACTGTTTCAATGGGCTCTGCATGCTTTGTCATCATCACCAGCAACATCAAAGTAATCACATTAGTAATGCTAGATCAATGTTTTAGCAGCCGGCCTTTGGGCTAACTCGCTCTGACAAGATCTTTTAGCCTTGTCATTCTCTCTTCTTCTCCGGCTCAGAGATTTATTTACTTTAGCCATTGATGAATATTTATTTTTTGTTTCTCAATTCTATTTGCTTAGACGTATAGGAAGGGGAGCACCAAAAGCATAACATGAGAGGGATATAACAGAGGATTTTCCATAGGTTCTTGTAAATCAAATTGCTCTCCCTCTCTCTATCTCTCTCCCTCTCTCTCTCTCTCTCTCTCTCTCTCTCTATATATATATATATATATATATATATATATATAGAGAGAGAGAGAGAGAGAGAGAGGTATATATATATATATACCTCGTTTACCCGGATCAATTGGGACAAGGGCCGATCCGGCTTCAGAGAATGAAGGGAAAACGAAAACAAAATCCATATGAACCACCGAAATATTTTTAATGGAGCTTAGAAATTATTATCGAATAACACATACTCTATATGTACTCTAATAACCTATGTATTTGCACTGTCTTCAATATACCTAGTAAAACTAGTCCGTAAACACAAAAAAAAGCGGCGAACTTCTGCTGTCTCTATTTAGTGTATCGCTTACGAGCAGCGAGATTTCGCATCCGCTGTAACATTAGAAGTTCATTTGGAAATTTTACGGCTTGACTGTCAATGTTTGCTACTGCTTCTGCGGGGGTCATATCCATCCTAAACTGTCCTTAGAAATCATCTTTGAAACAAAAGCCTTTCTGCGTTTTCTGTTCATTTTCCAATCAGATACAGTCGATGTTTCTACTCCAAACTCAGTAGCAATCATGGGCGTATATAAGAGGGGCTGAGTGGGCTGCAGCCCCCCCCCCCGGATTTTTGATTTGATCGGATTTTTGATTTGATCGGTAAACATTTTATACAACCCTTAAAAATAAGTTAAATAAGATCATTTAGTTCATAAAAAATATTCTATTTTTGGGTGTAATAGCGTTTTAGTTGGCTAAAACTCTTCCAAGATCTAAATAGTTAGTATTCCATACACCGGAAATGGTCTCAGCCCCCCCCCCCGAAATTTTCCCAGCCCCCTCCAAAATTATTTTCTATATACGCCCATGGTAGCAATGATCTTCAACAATTCTCCCTTATAAATTCTTTTCAATGCTTCAATCCTTTTTACCATAGCCACAACAATGCTTTTACGTTTCGTCTAAATCACGGTCAACGAGCAAGAGACACAGCAAAACGATACTCTACCTCGACCGTGACGCTAGGAAAACTCGCATAATTTACCTACTGAGAATAGCAACTTATCGTCTGTAAAACAAGTCTTCATATACTACACTGAACAACATACTTTATTTTTCAAAACTGGTCCGCTTTATACGGACGTCCGGCTTAACGAGGTCATACTGTATATATGTAGTATATACGACTTACAGTACTATAAGTAGTTAGTTAATAAAACTTAATTATAAAATAATAAATAAGTTTTATTGCCAACGTTTCGGCGTGAATTTCAAGCCTTCACTTGACGCTTGTAAATCCAGAAATGTAGCGAAAAGTTGCCAATTAAAACTCAATTATTTTTTCAAAATGTATTTCCTCTCTGGATAAAAAAAAAACAATTACACTACTGTAAGACCCCCCCCCCCCTCCATAAAACTGTAATAGACAACCACCTTGCAGCCTAGTCAGCTTTGGAGAACCTTTAAGTTCGGCCATATTCGCGGCCATTCGAGGAAGATAAATGAAAAAAATACGAAGCTGCCATATTAGGGGGTAAGGGGGGGGGGAAGAAATGCAGTAGGCGGTACTCCTCGGCACCAAATTGTAGGCCCCGAGGATGGATTAGGGATCCAGCACTCTCCTACGGATGATGCAGCAGGACTAGGAGAGATAAAGCAAGCCGACCGCCGATTTGGAACTCCTTATCGCCCCCTGGCGCCGCTCTACCCGAGATTCTCTTTAATTACTCTTTTTTACCGACCACTCTCCTACCTCTGGCATTTCCGAGACCACCACAGCACTCCCACCTTCACCTTTACCAGTCACTATTAGTGTCGGGGCAGAATTCATCTGGGATTTTTTTAGCACGCTTCGCCTCGCCCATAGTGAGAAATCCTGCGCATGAAGTTATAATTTGAGGAGAACCAAAAGCGCCCACAATTAAATGAACAATAACAAAATTAGGGTCTCCCCGTGTTACAGTGGCAAAGCCTTGAGTTTTCATGCAGGCGATGCGAGTTCGAGTCCTGCCTGTAACAGGTTGAGTTTTTTTTTCATTTCAGGGCCCGTTGGAAGGATTCCCTACTCCACTATGGATGTTTAGGAAGGATGGCAACCGACATAGCCCGGCGCTAATGGCCTAGATGTCGATGCGCCGTAAAAAAAAAAAAAAAAAAAAAAAGGAACATTATTGACGGACTAATAAACTTCAAAAGTTTTTTTCAGGATTTGGTTGCATCTGAACAAGTCCAAGTAGCATGAAGGATCGGTAGCCCAAAATGTTAGCCCGTTTCCTCCCACACTCCAAAGGGAGGTAACCCGCTTAAGGCCCTCCTTGGAATAGAAAGGGCGAATCACGAAATCCGGGAAATCGATGTCAAAGTGCTTCAGTATAGGAAAGACGAATGTTTACTCTATGGAATGCTGATTCATAAATGTGATTGAGAAAGTATGCAATTAAAATTCAAAGTTTTACTTATAATTTATACGAGTGATTTATGGGTAACAAAAAGCTAGGAGGTGAGTTTCTGACTCGGGATTCACCCTCAAAATCGGAAATTGCTTTTAGCGCGGTTCCTCCCTCCCCCATAGGGAGGAACCCCGCTTATAAGGTTGATACAATGAAACAATCCGGAAGTGCCGACAAGAAAATTTCGCGTTTCAGAACCCCTAGAGACCGAAAATAACGGTGGTTCAAATTTGTATATATATATATATATGTATATATTTATTTATATATATATATTTGTCTGTTCGCTCATTTCTGGCTTCCCTGATGGTCCGATTTTGATGAAATTTGGTACAAAAATCAGTCGTCCAATTTGAAAGGTCAAGTTCGTTAACCAGCAAAATCCGCCCACTGGAAGATGGCGTTTGGGGCGAAAATCGCGCAGAAAAAATCGTAACGCTTACGTTTTTGAGTTCATAAGCTTGTAAGTACTCTTTTTATAGGCTTCTTGGGCTAGGAAAACGAATGAAACCATTTTCAAGGCGATAGCTTTAACCGTTTTCGAGAAAATTGGAACAATAGTTTTTGAATACCGTTTTTGGTTTGGGTACTTAGAATCACGGGATTCAGTTGAAACATTATCTGCATGTTCTACTTTCATTAAAACTAATATGTTGAAAGTTATGTTACGTTTGGAGTTAAGGAAGGGTTAGAATAAAATATTTTATGAACAGACATGAAAAGTTTTGGGAACTTTGAATACTTTCCTTAATATCTCGAAAAAGGTTGAGAATCTTGGGAAACGGAAGAATACCATTAGAAAGCTTACTAAATGCTCTACAAAAAAGGTTCTGATGAAAGTTTTGATTAGACGATGTCAATCGGAGAAATAAGTGCTTAAAACTTTGAAGTAATTGATTTCGCTGATTCGAACTGTTCTTTTTGTCTGTTTTTATTCCTTGTTATTTTTTGACTGCTTATAGTTGGATAATGTATTTGATAATAAATCAGGTTAAGAAAAATAAGAAAAACAATTTAATCTTAGAGATATGGATTTCCAAGATATAGTTTTTCAAATGCCTAGCGGGGTCCTTCCTAGGGCGGGAACCCATGCAGGTAAGATCGTAAATAAGACCTTTCTTGAAAATAAAGATGGAACTGTCAACTTTGGTCCTCCTCTGCCTCCCGGCACTTTCATTGCTGACGAAGGCTACCAATGAGTAGCCAAAACGTCCTAAATATAGATTTTTTTAACAAAAATCGTATTGAGGTTTCTTTAGCCGAATCCCAACCATTCCATCTTTACTTATCACCTCGACGGCTAACTATCTAATCTTCATGCTTTCTAGAAATGTGGACCCAAAATAATAACAGCTTCTATTTTAATCATTTTAAATGAGTCTAGATATAAGAACGGAACCGCGCAAAGATGATGCAGTTCCTGCGAGTCGGACTTTTTTCATAGATGATGCTATTTAATTTAACTTGAAACTGTGAGAGAACTAAAGGCGAACCATAGAAACAAGGCCAAACGTCAAGTTACCTGCATCGTCCAAGGCCCTAATATACTTCTACATAATCTGCCCCTCTGGGCCCTTGTTGCATTTTACGTGACTGATTTTTTTTTACCAGTGGAATTAGCCCACCGGAACATTGTTTGTTTTTGTTTTTCGGCGAAATTCCATGTTCTTAGGCCGTGAAATTGTGACGGGGAGTATTTTACTAGTTACTAGTACTCAGAGAACTATGTATGAAAAATGTTGAAATGAGACGAGAGAGCGGAGTTTACGGGAGTGTGAACCAGCACCCTTCCTCCTACTTATGAATAATGAAGCTACTCCTGGTACAATAGGAGCGAGCGGTCCTGCACCAGGTCGAAAACAGCATGTAAATAACTCAATGGCATTCATTGTTCCCATACCGCCGCTCATCAAAGTCATTTTCTCTAATCGGAATGACTGATGCACCATATGGGTTGGTCGCTTACTTATGAGCAGGGAAAATATAACGAATTCTTATTATAGCAGCTTCACGTGGAACAATCTCCACTACTCAATGAACTCGTATCGAATTAGTAACACTTATTTTCATTCATAACTATGTAACATCCTAGACACGAATCATAAATTTACATATACTAACACATCCATACACACTTTTTATCTGATAATCTATTCTTTGGTTTTTGTTTTTTTTTGTTCTTGTTTTAGCCTCCTAGAAACAATTCCGGTCGCTAGGCTTCACTTTGCAGCTATACTGACTAACTTTTTTTATATAATCAATAATAATTAATTGTGCTGACCTATGTATTCATGTCAATGAACAGAATATGGAGGGAGCCAATCATTACACAAGCACACAAAATAAAGAAGTGGTATTTTCCAAAAACACCATACATATATTCTTATGCATTTCGACACGCTTAATCCGAACCAGTAGTCCGTTTCATCCCAGCACGTCAGGTTTAAGGGCATTTGAAGGTCAAATTTCGTACCAAGTCGTTTAAGAAGAAATAACTACAGCTTCCATGGTTTTAAGAGTCACTGAATTCGAATCCGAGGTCTGTCTCACCCCATTGGCGCAAAATCAAAGTCACTTCAAGGACAAACATGTTTATTTTTCAAAAAATGAATCTCCAGTCAAAAAGTATTCTGGGAAGGCCTTTAGGATGGGTCCGAGTGGAAAGGGATTGACCTCTAGGATTTGGGTGAGATGATAATTTAGAATGAAACGTTAGGAATCGGGATTTGGCGAGATCGCTTACGATTTATTAAGGTTATTTAGGGTATGACTAACAGATGTATTTTACTGGCCGATTTACTCTTCGAAGAGGAGTAAGACAAGTAAAGACAATTTTAGAAAACAAACACTTTCACACCCATGCGAACTAATTAGTAATTCAAGAAACGGGTTCTCTTTTTCTTGCCCACCAATTTCAGAATTCTCGTAGGGAGGAAAGGTAAATCGTTATGGAGGAGTGTAGTGGACTGAGCCGACTGGACATTTAAAGCTAGCCTGTGTTTTCTATCCCCTCCCTAGCCCAGGGCCTACAACCGCTCCCTAGTTGCCCCATTGTTTGTCGTTTCAGATTATTCAAGCATTTATAGCTTTGGTTCTACTCAATATTTTCATTTCAATTAAAGCATATGATTTAACTCATTAAAATCGGCTGTGCCTACAGCTGACCCAACTTCTTTTGACTTATAGAAAGAAATATTTGTAAGTGTGGATTTGGTATTTTTGGTGTATGAATGAAATCATGTTGAGATAATTCTATACAATTCAGACAAAACGTTTATTTTATTACTTAGGTATATATCATTAACATATTCTCTATATATTGTGGTCACTTAATATAATTTTCCCCCCATCATATGAACAATTGATATAGTTTTTAGTAGGTAAGAAATATTGTTTGTTTAAGTATACTTTAAACGAAAAAAGAAATAAGTGTTGTGTTACCCCCTACGCTGAAAATTTAGTATTTTCTTTAGGAATAAAATCAAATATCTTTTAAAATAAAAAAAAAAAAAAATGGTTACGAATACATGTCTAGAATTATTTGTCTAGAGCCACATAATAAAATCTTTTAGTAAAATGGATTCAAGCATGATGTGGAAAAAAGTAATTGTTTTTAGACAAGCCAATGCAATTATTTAGTTGAAAAATTAGCTACTTTTAAATTAATTAAATATTTATATAGTTTAGGACTGAGTGAATGTGACATTGAAGACTTTAGAGATTCAGACGTAAGTCGTATTCAAGAGATGACAGCTAAAAGGAGTGAAGAAGCTCACTTAGCTCAGACCAAGGCTCAGGAAGCAACCGACCTTGACGAGAAAGGAAACGTCCGCTTGTGACAACTTCAAGTTCGTACGGCCAATGAACTTCGACTTGTGTTCATACATAGAGTATATAGTAATTATTATTTTTCGTATCTACTCCAATATTTTCCACAAACTCTCCCGACCCCCTACCTTGTATTTTCCCATGTCCCCTTTTCCGTCTGGGTATCCTTCCATTAACACATTTTCTCCTTTCCTGTCATAAAACCTCTTTGATCTCTCCCGACTTCCTCCCACACCTTCTTGGTGTTTACCTACAGATACCTTGGAAGAATCTGTAATTTTTCGTCTCGGTTCAAGACTTCATACGTAGGCGCGTTAAGTTGTATGACGGCCTCCGGTCCTGTGTGAACCCCCTCTTCATAGACTTCACACTACCTCCTCTACATCAAGAGGTGGCAGGGCCAGCACCAGGAGGATCCCGATCTCGGAGAAGAGACTGCTTAGGAGCAGCTGTACATAGTTTAAATATTGAATATTGGACCGATTTGGACCAATTTTTTTCCTGGTGATTCTACATCGAAAAATAGTCGACCCGTGTCCGAGCGTTCCGTCCAATGCGCCTTGGGAGCCGAGAAATAAAATAAAATAGGATGAAAGTGCTTTATTTTTTATATGGAGTTTAGAAAATGATATCAACATGATTCTTTCACCAAATCATTTTTTTTTATAGAGTAGATTAAAAGAAAAATATAATCGTTAAACAATAATTTATATTTCATCAAATATATTCAAAAATATGCTTACGTTTTGAAGTAAACTAGTATTATACATTTTTTTACACCAAAAAAAGCACCCCAAGAAACCCTAATATAGTGAATACAAAAAATAATGATTTTTCCCAGTCTGGAAGAGGCTAAATATTTGTAAGCGAAAAAGTAATGTGACGTTTTGGAATTCAATATCTCCCCTTGAGATAATCCGATTTTTACGTCATTGAAATCTTTCGAAAGAAGAAAGACTCCTTTTTCTAACCATATAAATGACTATTGTCTTATCTCAAAAGGTACTTGCGAAAAATGGTTCTCAAAATAAAAATAAAATGCAAACTTTTTTGGATATAACGTCAATTCCAGAACACGTAAAAACACCCCAATTGGCAGGAAATGTGTCACATTATGGCGTTTATCGACCCTCCAAGTTTGGTTCGAATCGGGTAAATATTCTTTTAAATATGGCCGGATTCTTGAATCTTTAACAAAATTTTAAGGGTCCCCCCCTTAGCGAAATTTAAAATACATTTTTTTTTTTTTTAATGTTCCCAAAATTTGAATTTAGAGGTTTTTCAATGTGCTAGAAATGAATCTGACGTCCGTTTTTAAATCAAAAATTGTTTTACATACTCGACTCTATAGAAGTCATTATTCTGCCAAAATATTCCATATACCTACATTTAAAAAGTTATCCATTATAAAAAAAAAAAAAAAAATTATTTAAAAACGGATGTCAGATACGTTTTTAGCACATCGATAAGCCCCTAAATTCATATTTTGGGAATATCACAAAAATAAAAAAAAAATATATTTTAAATTTGTCTGAGGGGGGACCCTCAAGATTTTGTTAAAGGTTCAATAATTCGGCCATATTTCAAAGAATATTTACCCGATTCAAACCAAACTAGGAGGGTCGATAAAAGCCCTAATGTGACACATTTCCTTGCAATCGGGGTGTTTCTAGGTGTTCTGAAATTGACGTTATATGCAAAAAAGTTTTTATTTTATTTTTATTTTGAAAACCATTTTTCGCAAGTATCTTTTGAAATAATATAATAGTCATTTATATGGTTAGAAAAAAGAGTCTTTCTTCTTTCGAAAAATTTCAATGGCGTAAAAATCGGATTATCTCAAGGGGAGATATTGAATTTCAAAACGTCACATTACTTTTTCGCTTACAAATGTTTAGCCTCTTCCAGACAGGGAAAAATCATTATTTTTTGTTTTCAATGATATTCACTACATTAGGGTTTTTTGGGTTGCTGATTTTAAATCTGCTATTATTTTTGGTGTAAAAAAATGTATAATACTAGTTTACTTCAAAACGTACGCATATTTTTGAATATATTTGATGAAATATAAATTATTGTTTAACGATTATATTTTTCTTTTAATCTACTCTATAAAAAAATGATTTGGTGAAAGAATCATGTTGATATCATTTTCTAAACTCCATATAAAAAATAAAGCACTTTCATCCTATTTTATTTTATTTCTCGGCTCCCAAGGCGCATTGGACGGAACGCTCGGACACATGTCGACTATTTTTCGATGTAGAATCACCAGAAAAAAATTGGTCCAAATCGGTGACCCCCATCGCTGTATACTCCCCTTGTTAGTTATTATCAAAGTTTTCCAAAAATATTATTATGTCTGTTCATTGGTACTTATTTCTTTTTAAATTTTACGTTTCTGAACAGCTGTCCATACTCTGAAATAACTTCTTTTACTTATTGGTGTTAACCACAAGATGTTCAGATAATTAATTTCTATTTGTAGATCCACCTAAAAAAATTGAGATAAAATTTGAATTTTAGCTATACCTATAGTTGAAGCTTCCACGAGAATATCCACTCTCAATGATCCAATAAATTTCCCTCTAAAATATTCAATGCTATTTTGCAAGTTTTGTGGCGAAAAACTAAATTTACGCACCCTTATAGTAGTAAGGTATTCTATGAATGTTTCAAGTAAATCCTACGCGTAATTAGGAGATTTTGCAAACTCTCATTAGTTTTGCATATTTCACAGTGAGTTTTATTCAGAGAAACAAAATTTTATAGTGATAACGATTCTTTCAAACAAGTCCCCTCGTAATTTTAACACCCCTTGTTAGCCTTGATGTTTTATACATTAGGTCAGTCAATAAGTTTGTGCGCACCAATAAGATTTCTAACTTCGCTTTAATAATGTATCAGTCAGCCGTCGTACAACCTCAAGAGTTATATTTGATCTAGAAAGAGAAAAAACTTGACGATTTTTTACTACGCCGGTAATATGGTGAATATAAGATAAATTCTGTAATGTGGATGGGAAACAGGCAGGCAGTGCAAATAAATTCAAGAACCAATCCATTTCTTCTTCGAGGCCAATCTTCCTCCATTTTTTCTGCCTTCCTTGGATCTTGGCTCCTCCATTAAAATTATCTAAGCCGTCCTAATTTCTATACCTGCTCGATGCCATAGCTCTCTTCTCGATTCACACTCTTCAAGAGTATTCGACTAATACCTTTCCAAGTTTCCACTACTACAGTATTATGTATTTCTCTATTACCAAGAGTAATCTACAACTTCCTTTAAGAGTATTGCTCTACTAACATTGCGAGCTTCCTCTACTACCTTTGCAAGTATTCCTCTTCTACCTTTGCGAGTATTCCTCTTGTACCTTTGCGAGTATTGCTCAACTACCTTTGCTAGTATTTATCCACTATCTTTGCTAGTATTTCTCTACCACCTTTGCGAGTATTCCTCTTGTACCATTGCGAGTATTGCTCAACTACCTTTGCTAGTATTTATCCACTATCTTTGCTAGTATTTCTCTACTACCTTTGCTAGTATTTCTCTACTACCTTTGCGAATATTCCTCTTGTACCTTTGCAAGTATTGCTCAACTACCTTTGCTAGTATTTATCCACTACCTTTGCTAGTATTTATCCACTATCTTTGCTAGTATTTCTCTACTACCTTTGCTAGTATTTCTCTACTACCTTTGCGAATATTCCTCTTGTACCTTTGCAAGTATTGCTCAACTACCTTTGCTAGTATTTATCCACTATCTTTGCTAGTATTTATCCACTATCTTTGCTAGTATTTCTCTACTACCTTTGCTAGTATTCCTCTTCTAACTTTGCGAGTATTGCTCAACTACCTTTGCTAGTATTTATCCACTATCTTTGCTAGTATTTCTCTACCACCTTTACGAGTATTCCTCTTGTACCTTTGCGAGTATTGCTCAACTACCTTTGCTAGTATTTATCCACTATCTTTGCTAGTATTTCTCTACTACCTTTGCTAGTATTTCTCTACCACCTTTGCGAGTATTCCTCTTGTACCTTTGCGAGTAATGCTCAACTACCTTTGCTAGTATTTATCCACTATCTTTGATAGTATTTCTCTACTACCTTTGCAAGTATTCCTCTTCTAACTTTGCGAGAATTTCTCTACTACCTCTTCACGTATTCCTCTTCTACTTTTGCGATTAATCTACAACTTCCTTTATGACTATTGCTCTACTAACATTGCGAACATTCCTCTATACGTTTTATTTTATTTGTCGACGGGTTTCTGACACTTCACGCCTCTCTATAGTTGTCGTCATCTAAATAAATAAGTCAATCAGAAACAAGAAAGGAAATCAAAATGTTTTAAAGCTTAAACTACATTCACCAGCAACGGCTGGTCTGTACCTCTGTGGCCTTTACGAAAAAAACTACATATATATATATATATATATATATATATATATATATATATATATATATAGAGAGAGAGAGAGAGAGAGAGAGAGAGAGAGAGAGAAAGAGAGAGAGAGAAGCAAATAATCTGAATTTTTGGTTAATTATGTATAAATATGTGCATGTATATATATATATATATATATATATATATATATATATATATATACCATATCAACATACACGTATTTATTTTTTTTAAATTAAAACAAAACAAAATAATATCAATAAAAATTTTTAAAAAATGTCTTTTTTTAAATTAAATTTTATTGAATATAAATCACTCACAAGTCGTTTAAAAATAATAATTCGAATGAATTCTTGGAAAAGTAATCATATTCTGTTATTGTAGGCTCCTCATTTTCCCTTCCTATTATTATTTTTCATATTCAGTTCTATCGTTATATAGACACTTTAACACATTACTACTAACATATTCTTTAATAACTTGTAACTTTATTGTATTCCTTTTTCGTCCTGATCATTATCAAGGATCATATTAATTTGATATTTCTGACAATATCATATAGACAATCAGAGTAAGCATTAGAGTAATTGACAATAAGGTCTGGATGTAGCATTGAAGAGGAGTAGGAAGAAGACAACAAGACCGACCCCTGCAGGGATTGTATGTCCATATGGCTGTTCAGGAAGCCAGCTCGGATTACCACCCCTCCACTCTCATTCTATTCAGCTATTCATCTCCAGAATCAATGAGGAAAACAAGTGTAGAAGATATTTTAATGACAATCTAATAATCACAAGGGGAGTGATCTTTAGATCAGCATTATATGTCCTTCTTCACGATCTGTTGTTCCATCGTGGCTACCATTTCTTCGGCGATATTATATCGCATTTTTTTTTTTTTTAATTTATTTCTGAGCACCCCGCATCGAAGGCGATTAGCCCAAATAGAGATATAAAATGGTAATAGATATTCAGTTACATAGTAAATATGAATCCTTAATAATAAACATTTTACATAATAATTATATGAACTATCCTCCAGCCCTGGGCAATTTATGGAGATGTGTATTACATCAAGCAACGCGCCACGAAGCTCGCAATGTGGTACTACAGAACATGAGCGGAGTGCTGCCCAACTGAGCAACATTAGTCACCCAAACACGTACCCTTCTAGGATTTAAATGTATTAAGCCACAGTGACATAATTTCCTAATCTTATTAATCTTAAAAAGATTTAGAAATAAAGTCGTTGATGGCGTTTTCTGTCAAACAGTGGTTCAAGGAGTAATACTATCTTGTGTAATCAAAATCAAAGTCATTTTCTCCAATTTATGAATAACAAATAAATCAATATTTTTCAATTACTTAGCTTTCAATTACTCAAAAACAAAATGGCGGTGCTGTGTTTGACGAACGGAAACGCTTTTTTTCGTGGCGATAAAAAAACTTACATTATTTTGAAAGAATAAGGTATGAACTAGTAAATTACGTAGGATTTTTATAAAGCATTTTTTTTTTCGAAAACAGTGTACAATTCATCATTTTCTATTAAAAAAAAAAAGAGTCAAAAATCGTTATGATGCATGAAATCGAAAAAATAATCCTACGTAATTTATTAGCAAATATCTTTAGAAAGGTGCAGATAAAATTTGAAGTTAATCGGGTGAAAATATAAGGCGCGAGCTTATCGCCCGATTCGAAAAACATGGTTTTGAGAAAATCGTCTTGTACTGAAATATTTCTTTTTATTTTATTTTCATAATTTCTTGCAATAAAGATAAATAAAAAAAATAAAGGTAAATAAAAAAATGGTTTTCAATTTTGAAATGTATCGCGTCTTTAGAAGAAAAATCGAATTTCTGGAACATTTAAAAACTGTTCCACCACTCTAGGATATCATTTTTAATTAGTTGAGGAAGCATGTAAGCCCATGTTTTTTTTTTTTTTTTTTTTTTTTTTTTTTTTTTTTTTTTTTTTTTTTACGGTGCATCTACTTCTAGGTCATTAGCGCCGACATCCAGGGTGCAGCGAGGAATTTTCCCAGCGAGCCTTGAGATGAGAAAATTCCTGCCGGAGGTGGGAATCGAACCCACCATCTCCCGCTTATGAATCCAGCGTGCTAGCCACTAGACTACGGGAGACCCCTACTTACAAGGTAGTATTTACCTTTTAATATATTCTGATAATCTTGCTTAGTGGTTTAGACATTGGATTATGATCATGCCCACAGTAATCTCGAATACCTTAATTCCACAAAACTGTTGACACCCTCAACGATAAACGGGATATTGGCTTCTCGGTACACAGGACGTGTCCTTCTCCTAATAAAAAGGACGTACAAGAGGATACCGAAGACATAAAAAGGGACATGCCATTGTCGCGAGGTGTGGGCGGCACCTGCATCCTACCAGTTCGTAATTATACCATCCCGTGAGAACTCGGCCAAGGAACTGGACTCATCTTCCACCTGCGTGCCTCCGATCCCACAACTATCTCATTTGCATATACATCAGGATCATGTACAAACTTTTACATGTGTCTAAATAATTCTTCCTTTGCATTTGAAATACATTTTATAATTATGTCAGAGTGACGAGAAATACTAGTGACGATTTTTTGATTAAGTAAGGGGACATTGGCGTATTTAGGAAATAATGTCCGGGGGGGGGGATATCAGGGGGGTTGAGGCCATTTTCAGGGTATGGAATACTAACAATTTAGAACTTGAAATAGTTTCAGGAACCTATAATAAAATAGTTTTATGAACTAAGTGATCTTATTTAATTTATTTTTAAGGATTTTATGACACATATTTACCATGAAACTTTCGGGATATGCATATTTTATAAAATTATAATAATAATAATTTCCGTATCATAATTATTCCTTGTATTTTTTCTTATTATTTAGATTTAATATTTTATATATTGTACGGTAGTGATGGGGGATTCTCGAATATGAATCGATCATTTGAATCTATTCGAATCGAAATGAAAAGATCGATCCACAAAAAATATCGGCGAGTACAGATCGATTCAAAAGATCGATATTCCAGGCTCAAAAGGTATATCTAAGATATGAATCGATCTTCGTCATGGAACGATTTCACGATTATCTACAATTACCTACAAAATTCGTAACTCATTTCGATTCGAATTGATTTAGATTCGAGAATTACCCATCACAACAACGAATCGACCCGACTAAGTCGATTTGAATAATTTACAATATGAAAAATATATCAGATTAATAAAACAGTTCAAAGAAACGAAACCTCGTCCTCTTGAAAATTACCAGAGAACCATTTTTTTAGATAATTTAGTAAGCTTTTGAATCACCTTCCAATTAACAAAACTTTCGAACTGCTTTTGAAATATTCAAGAAAATCCTCAAAATTGCTCATTACATTAAAAAAAATATATATATATATTTTCTTCTTATACCTCATTAACCCTAAATATATTCAAAAATTAAATATATTAGATTAATGTCAAATGGGGCCTCCCGTGGTCTAATGGCTAGCGCCTTGGATTCATAAGCGGGAGATGGTGGGTTCGATTCCCAACCTCCGGCAGGAATTTTATCATCCCACGGCTCGCTGGGAAAATTCCTCGCTGCACCCTGGATGTCGGCGCTAATGACCTAGAAGTAGATGCGCCGTAAAAAAAAAAAAAAAAAAAAAAAAAAAAAAAAAAAAAAAAAAAAAAAAAAAAAAAAAAAAATTAATGTCAAATGTCTGCGAGCATATTCAACTGAATCCGTCGTTTCTGCGTACAAAGCTCCGACGATAAGTAATCTATAAAACGTTTACCTACAAGCCTATTTATGCAAAAACCTCCTTGCGAATTCGCCCATAATGCATGGTCTGTTAGACGGATTCTTTTGGCTAACAAACTTGACCTGGACTCACTTCCGCATTTTGTCATAGTTTTGACATCTTAAGAGGATTTCCTCCCTAAGGGGGGCGGGGCGCTGAAAGGGGGGTTGCTGGAAGGCGGGGGGGGGATGTTGTTATCCCACCGATTTCCCCCTACAGTTCTGCCTAAGGTCTTTTGTGTCTAATAATTAATCAACAATAATTTAATGATAATTAAAACCAAAAATGGTTTGAAATGACTCATAAAAGCACAAGGAAAAGTATAAGACTCTTCTTTAGTACTAGAATAGTTCAAATTTGGGTAGGTAGTGCTTCGCAAGGGAAAGGTAGCGCTGTTCCCTCACCGGCAAACTTAAATTAAATGGACCTTCCTTTACCCTAAGTCTATGATAAAGCGCCGGATGAATGAATTCACGAATATTACTTCTTATTGGGTTGTAAGAATCAAATTCAAGTACAGTATCCCTCTTGGCCATCCGGGATTTAGTTACAATACTCAAATGTCCATTTTGACAGTCCCTCGTTTTACCCCAATGAATAAAAAAAATCTCGTACGCAAAAATTAATGAGGTTTCCATGAGGCCAAGTTTCTAAGGGCTCGGGTACGATACGAGCGATGAGCGATGAGGGACAGAGCGAACGAGCGTTTAGCAAAAGAGTGGTGCCGATACGATACACAGCGGCTGGGCGGTAATTTCCTCTAGTCTCCGTCATCGAATACTCCAATATAGGTATTGAATTAAAATATTAATTAAAAAAATTATTATTTTAAATGTTTAGTGAATAAAAATATCTTACCTTGCAAGTTTAATGCATTTCCAACCTCTTCTCATAGTTTCCTGGTTATGGTTATATTTTTAAAATCTCTGTGTCTGTCATTCCATACTTTGTACTTCCGAAATTAAAAGCTCACATTCACTATCATCCAGTTTACTCTTTTATTAGTATTTATATTTTAAAATTATTTATGAGAAAGGTAGCCAGAAGGTTATAAGCTTTGGAAGGTTATAAACATTTTAAGGTTATAAACATTGGATGGTTATAAACATCTTTCTACGTAATTTAATAAACAAGGGAAACAAAAAACATCAATGTGAACTGACACAGTTGTTCTAAATTTTATTAGCTTTCATTTTTAAAAAAAATGCATTGAAATCGGGCAAGATTTAAAGGCTGTAGCCTTCTTTGTAGCACGAAAAATATAATGTCTGGGGTGAGCGACAAGAAAAATGTTAAAGTCTGGGGTGAGCGATGAACGACAGCCCGGAACCTGCATGCCACGTCGCCCGGTCGCTCATGCCTATTGTAGCCAGTCCTCCCTCATTCCTACTGCACGCCAGCTTAACATTAATGTTACTCTGACGCTTTTCTCTTATCGCTCATCGATCTTAGCTCGTATCGTACCCGAGGCCTAAGGCTACTAGTTCATTGCTTCGAGCGAATTGGAGTGCGTCCAATAGCACAACTTATATTGGTACTGTCAATTAATCCATTGTAAATAATATCGTGCGTCATCATCGTTGTTTCCCTTCATGAACTCTGGAATTTCTAGAAAAGGCGTGTCCACTGCTCCAGCCGCAACACCTTTATTTAACCGAATACGCCAAAAAACGATTTACGTCCTCTACACCTCTGTAAAATTTATAGTTCACCCTAAACAGCATGATCTTTAAATCGTCTGACCTACACTCGTCACCAGTTCACATTTTGCCTAATCTATTCGCAATCCATATTGGACTTTCCTTAACAACAGTTATTCCTTCATGCTTTTCGTGACCTCGAGGTTTCTTTTGCATTACTAGTTCAACGCCGCCCCAAGAAGTGAGTGGCAGTCCCACCCCACGTCCACTAATGGCGGTGTTGTGATGCCGGTGGAATAATCGCAGCAGGGAATATGATAATATAATAAGGGCTAAGTGACGCCTTTAAATATTGTTATTGGCCGAGGGCGGGAGATAATGGTTACAGCCACCCCCTTCCGGTTCCGGCAATAACATCCATCAACCTCCACCCCCAGTGCTACCCCACTCCCCACCCCCAATGCCCCGACAGTTTTTCCTCAACAATTTTATTTATCGCTACTATTAGTTTTCACTGGTTGCTGAAGGTTGGAAAAGGGGCGAGGGGAAGGATATATATATAACGGTGGAAAGCTTCGAATGGTTTTGAAGATGAGGATCGATGTGCCTTTCCCTCTTGGAGATGAGTTCTTGCATATTCGCTAAGCATTGCTCCAGAAATCTAAAAACAAAATATCTTTGAGTGTGGACAAAATATGTATTCTACCCATAACCATGTGGAGTGGAGGATGAGAATGCGTTGTACTAAAGAAAAATATAAGTTCTATTAGAAAAGGAATCTAGCGTATGTAACACCACAAATGTTGAATACAAGTTATGTTACTTGGGAAACAGACAAAAATCCAAAAAACTCTTGACTCCAGGTGACATTGAAATTAAGTTCTGACTCTAGTCTTGTGCTTTAGTCGCGAAAAAACACAGAGAATATGTTATATTCAACAATGCATAGAAGACAACGTATTTTACTCGAGGAATGGACTCCTTGCCATCGTGATAAGTAAGGCGTGTCGACTGCTCCAGTCGCAGCACCTTTATTTAACCGAATATGCCAAAAAACGATTTACGTCCTCTACACCTCTCTAAATTTTATAGTTCACCCTAAACAGCATGATCTTAAAATCGTCTGACCTATGCTCGTCACCCTTAGCACATTTTTATAATCTGTTCAGAATCCATATTGAACTTTGCCTATCAACGAACAGTTATTCCTTCATGCTTTTGCAATTCTAGTTTACTTTTGATTTTTTAAAGTTTGATAAGTGGACTAAGGCGTTTTAACTCGAGGAAAGAAAAGAAAAATAATAATAATGACTGTGCCCTCTCGAAATAAAAAATGCTAGCCGCTTAGATGACATTTGGACAAAGAAATCTGTTCATTGCCAGGAGATCATAAATAAAAGTTATACTCCAGTAGAAGAGAAGCCTCACAATACATAAACTACTTGGTAGTAGTGCCTGTGGCGAAAAAAGTATGTTCTACTGGAGCAAAATAGAATCAATACAGTGAAGAAGCAATACCAGAGATTCAACGAATAAGGCAACGAGATGTGACAAATGCCTTGGAGTTCCATAAGAATAAGCGAACAGGACATGAATTTGTGGTGAAGGTAGAATATGGAGGTGACAAAGATTTTGGAACCGGTATAAAAGCAGTTTTGTGCTTAAGGATGCAGCCATTTTTATTTCTTTTGAACATTATAGCCCCGAGACCTTGGGCCGCCCTCTTCAGTGCCACTCAAAGGTGTAAAACTTTGGAGTAGTGGTAACTGTGTGTACAACACTTGTGTCAGTTCCTCAAAAATTAAGTTTTCGTATCTGTATACAACGAATATCTAACAATCATTTCTACATTCTTCAATTGATTGTTAAATCTCTCACGAAATTCAAGTTGAATGCCACTCAGAGAAAAAAACAAAATAACTTGATGTATAAGAATAGAGTAGAATCCTAGAGTTCTACCTGAAGAGAAAACAAGTGTCTCTTATCATAGCAGCTTCCAAGCTGAGGTTTTATTTTTTTCGCAACAATGCTTGGTACCAAACTATTGAACGAGTCCGTTAACCAGCATAATCTGATCATCTGAAAGGGAGTGGATTACTAATTAAGTCATACCGCTCGTAATTTCTGTTGTATTATAACGCCGTGAGTACCTAAAGAGAAAGGTGTGTTTTAAAAATAAACTAAATCGGTTCATTAGAAGATGGGGTATTCCGTTCAAATTGAATTAACCCTTTTGAGACTGATTGCACACCGTGTGTGGAATTGATATATGAGGCTAAAGGACGGCCTGCACACCGTCTGCAATTATCAGTTATTCTGAGTAGCCTATTCGTCGAAATATTATTTTTCTTGAACTAATCAAATCTGTAAAGTACAGGAATACAAAATGGTGCTCAATCCGCTCCTTCTATTTATTTATGTAAGGTACTTTTCTGAAAATAATTCTGGAATGCAGTGTACACTACCAACCTTCTAAGGAATGCACTTGGTTAGGCAGCTCCTGCTTGGCGGATTTTTGTTCATCGTCTTTTCTTGAATAAAAGTAACGTGAAGAGGGCCAAAGTAAAGGTAATTATTTCCTTGTACCATCATGTCAACATTCTAGGCACTAGACATGGGTTTTAGATAGACTTTTCATTTAAACAAGTAAGTATTAAATTGAGATAACATTGAAGGATGCACTCGATGAAGTATAACGAGGAGGTCTATTGAAAATATAATAACCGCGAATATTAAAACCGCACATGTTGCACTGTGCACGAAGGAATCCTTGCTCTTGATAAGCACTCGACATCGGAGGGCGTTATTCCATGGCTAATCAAAGATCGCACTCTGCATAATGGGAGGGAGTGACCAGAGCAGGGGAGGAATACAATAGACGAGGAAAGAAATAGGAAAGGCATTTAGTTTTGAAAACCACGAGTATATGGACAGTATTGAATGGATGTGTAGGGGCCCAGCCGGGCTCCTCATCTCGAGGGTATAATAGTCCTCTACATCCAGCTGTAGGGGAGCTACCACTTACCAGGCTCGAGTGTCATCCCATTCCCTTCTAACCCTCAGATACGCTCTATCCAACCCTACTTTTTATTTACTTATCCAAATTTCGCATGTTAACCTCAGTGCATTGATATAGTTGTGAAGCCATATGAAGGCGGTGAGGTGCGTTTCCCCTGATGAACTAGTTTTGCCCAAAAGACAAATATACACACACACATATATATATATATATATATATATATATATATATATATATATATATATATATATATATATATAAATTATAAACTAAATACTACGTTTATGCCATGTGATGCAAAAATTGTGATGGAGTTCATGTGGGGAAATCAGTACGATAGTTGAATGAAATACTTCAATCAATGCCAGACAGACTTCTCGGATTATGCAGCAAAAAATAACCGATAATAAAAGATCTTCCTTTCCGTTTGTCCAAAGTATGCTCAAAAAGAGCAGTTTTAATGAATTTCGCCGTTTTAGCGGGGTTCCTCCCTCCCTCCATTGCGAGGAACCCGGCTTATAAGGTTGACCTCATGACACAACCCGAAAGTGCCGACTAGAAACTTTTATGCTTCAAAACCCCTAGAGAACGAAAATAACGGTGGTTCAAATTTATATATATATATATATAAGGAGGCTAAGAGAGCAGAGCTCTAATCCTTCCCAGTCTGTAATCAGCTCTTAGGAATTAGGAATAAAGCAGTTGTTATCTGGCTTCCAGGGTGTACAGATCTGTTCTTATTCCCTCTTCCTAGCGTGTTTTCACGATTAAGTTAACTGGTACCGAAACCCGGGAACCACTCGGAATTACGGACTGCGGTTTCCAACATTTTTTTATACGGTTCTGAGAAAGGTGTATGTCGAACGGTATTTTGCGTTCCTCCAGAATAACCATTCAAGACCGATTACATTTAGTTCGAGGGGTTGAGTCGGAAATGGAGGATCATTCAGCAGCCTTTCTATGGCTTAAAATACAGGCTGCGACAGCATTGGACGTACGAACATCAATTCGTGACCTACAGTGCTTCTCCGGGCAACCGGGCGAATTGACGCATTTTATTAAAGGGGGGACAGAATCTCTGCAGTTATAAAAGCCAAGTTAGACGCTAAACTTCTTATTGAAGACGATGCAAAGGCGTTGAGAGCTTCGTTAATATGCAGAATCACGCGCTCTGTATTAAACAGAATTCAAGCCGATGAAGATACCGAGTGGGCTACAGTAAAAGAAAGGTTAAAGAAAGCGTATGGCGGAGGACGATGGACCCCTGAGGAAGATATTTTTGCTATGTTTCGGGAGACGAGAAAGCCTGGACAGACCGAAGGGAGCTACGCGGCTGTTCTTATCTCGCAATATCATAAGATCTTCGACAAGATGGCAGAAACTCTCGAGCTGGCAGAAGTTAAGGGCAGGATGGCGTTTGTATCACTCATCTTAAAAGTCCAGCTAGCCAAGGAAATTAGGCGACGAGAGGGGTTTCAAAAAGATAAGGACTTTCTAGATTGTGCTCAGGAGCTCGTTGATACGTCGGCTCGGGAACTGGAAGCACGAGATTCAGAAGAACCAGGAGATTGGATGCGGATAGTGCACAGGAGACAAAGGCCACGACAGCCACGATACGAGGACAATCGGGATGACCACCGGGCAAATCCGAGGCACAGATCGGGTGAAAGAGGCAGGCCAAGAGGCGTCAAACGACGAGAAGAACGGAGATGTCATCAATGCCGTAAAGTTGGGCACATCGCAATGCATTGTCCACAGACTCGATGTTTCGAGTGCGATACGCCAGGGCATATAGCGAAGCAATGCCCATATATGGCTAGAAAACGGCCTAATCAACCGGAGCCCATGGAAATAAATAATCAGCGGATCCGGCGGAGGAGTCGCCCAGCTTCGTTCACGTCTGAAACGTCGGTGAACTCGGATACAGAGGACATTCCCAGTGACCAAGGTGGAAAGCAGCCGAACGAGTGGAATCATCAGAGTGAGCGGCGCCGCTTCGGAAACGAGCGCGGGCGCCCGGCAGATGTCATCTGAGATAAAAGAATATCGGGCGGCGACACCATACGGGAGATTGCGCGAAAGTTCGACGTGAATCAGTGTAGTGAAGTGCGCGCGTATGGCGTGTTGCCGATCATAGAGGTGCGGAAGGGTGTGCGGGTTCTGGTTGACACAGGTAGTACCAGTTCGATTGCTTGCAGGTCTACAGCAGCGAAGCTCTTCAATATGGAAAGGATGCCCCAACCTAAGGTATGCCAGTGCAAATTGCTAACGCTAGGGGGGCCTTGTGATGTTATTGGGGAAGTAGCATTAGATCTGGACCGGTGGGGGTCAAAAGCGGATAAAGTAATCCTTCATCTCGTGGAGAAGATGACACGTGACTATAGTGCGATTTTGGGTTGTGACTTATTGACTAAGGTCGGTGCTAAAATTAAATGTAAGGGGGGGCATGTGGCGGATCGCCATTGGTCGTCGAAACTATCGGTGTGTTGGAGTAATCCCCAAGGCGGAAGTCCAGGTTGGAGCGGTGAGTGGTGTCATTGATTGGAGAACCCATATTCGAAACGATTTTCAAGACATATTCTACCATCCCGGAGATGTACTCAGTGCGACGGGGGAAACTGTTCATGCCATTCCTTTGAAGCAAGACAAGGTGGTGTATGTCAAAGAACGTCGTTATCCGGAGGCTTTGAGAAATCACATAAGGGCAGAGATCGCAGACCTGAAGCGACAGGGGATTATAGTTGATAGCTCTTCACCATTCAACAGTCCTTTGTGGGCTGTGAAGAAGAAAGGTTCAGCGGCGGAGTGTTACCGTCTGGTGGTGGACTTTCGTAAGCTGAATGATAATACCGTCGATGAAAACTATCCGATACCACGGTTTGAGGACATTCTCGATAGGCTGAGCGGTGCTGCAGTTTTCTCGACACTCGATCTCAAGGCTGGGTACCACCAAATAAGGATGGCGCCTCAGGACTGCTATAAGACAGCGTTTTCTTTTGAGAGAGGGCATTACCATTTCACGAGAATGCCCTTTGGTTTGAAGAATGCTCCTCTCACCTTTCAGCGCCTTATGGACGAGTTTTTGCGTGGGTTGGGGGAGAATTTTTGCCAAGTCTATATGGACGACCTATTAGTTTTCAGTCGTTCAGTACGGGAACATGTACATCACTTGCGGCAGGTGTTTCAACGGGTGCGACAGTTCGGTCTCAGGCTATCCTCGGAAAAATCTGTCCTAGGACAAGCAGAAATAACCTTCCTGGGCCATACAATCTCTAGAGATGGGGTACGTCCCGACCCCAGGAAATTAGAAGCCATCTTGAAAATGAAACTTCCCCGTGACATCAAAAGTATTCGCCGATTGCTAGGGGTGTTAAATTATTATCGCCGGTTTGTGCCGGGCATGGCGGCAATGTTAGTCCCTCTTAATGATCTCCTGAAGAAAGGGCGCAAGCTAGAGATCACGCCAGAGATTGAAAATAAAATTCGGCAATGCATGGAGTGCTTGCAGAGCGCACCTATTTTGGCTTTCCCCAATTTTCAGAAAGAATTTCTGGTACGAACGGATGCGAGTGACTTTGCCATTGGAGCAGTATTGGTACAACCAGCAGGAGACGGGGAGCTGCCGATTGCATTTGCCAGCAGGAGGCTCACCGAGGCCGAGTCCCGGTATTCTACCCTCGAGCGGGAGCTACTAGCAGTCGTCTGGGCGGTAGAGCACTTCCGGCCATAGGTGTTCGGGCGTCGGTTCACAGTGGCTTCAGACAATAAGCCTCTCCAGTGGATAGGGACTCTACGCGAATCTTCTGCGCGAGTTGCGCGCTGAAAAGAGAAGCTGGCCCAGTACAACTTTTCGGTAGTCTACACGCCGGGAAAGGAGAATATAGTTGCGGATTGGCTCTCCAGGGCACAGATGCTGAATGCTGGCACGCAGGGCGACGCTGGGCCTTCGACGGAAGTCCGCAGCTTTCCTTTGGCGCAAGAACCGGGGGGAGATGAAGAACAAGAAGCAGATAAGCGATCGACTGGGGACAGTTCAGGGACTTCAGGAGAGCGTCCACACGACCTACCCGAAGTAGAAGACATTGTCAACAATAAGCGGCAGCAGATAATTTGGATTTCCACCCCAACGGGTGCACCACGTGTTGAGTGCGAAAGGTCGGGGAGATGCCGCATTTGTATTATTCGGGCGGAGGCAGGTGTCAATCTCCAGACGGTTTGCAAGTTGTTGACTGACGCATCTAGACCAGGCAAAACACACCATTTGTATGTGGGCAACGAGGTCGTATGGTCTAAAATCAAGTCCTTATGGGAGGCCGAACGTATAGGGCTGGACAGAGGGTTCGTACGGTGCTCCACCTGGGCAGAACCAGTTCTTGATGCTCAACGTCAACAAGATATAACTCGAGACTACCATGTTGGTAAAACAAATCATCGAGGGGAACCCGAGACATTGGCGGCGTTACGCCGGAGGTAAAACTGGAGAGGCATGCGGACAACCATCAAGGAAGTTATTGCAGCTTGTGACATATGCCTGCGGGCTAAATATGACAGACGTCCAGCTCAGGTGAGGCAAGAGTTGACTGAAACGACAGACGTGCCTTTGGAGAGTCTGCAAGTTGATATCTTTACGTGGTCGAAAGTGGATCACCATTGTTGACACCTTCAGCAAGTTAGCAGCAGCCTATCGCATAACAGCAAAGTCGGCGAGAGCCTCATTCGGCGCATTGGCGGAATGGTGTCAGCACTACGGGGTACCATTACAGATTACTTCGGACAACGGCCGTGAATTTGACAATGCCGAGGTGCGTGACTACATGACACAGATTGGCTGTTCCTGGCATCTAACCACTCCCGGACATCCCAAGAGTCGTGGGGTAGTAGAGAGGTTCCATAGTACTCTCAGTGAACACTTGCGTGTGCTTCAGTTGGACCGGAGTATGACCCCGGAGGATGCAATGCCCAGTGCCGTAATGGCATATAATCATTCTATTCATGCTACTACGGGATTCTCACCGTTCGAGGTCGTCTTTGGTTTACGTGGAAGACCCCGAAACGTCACAGAAACCGCCACGGATAAAGCTGTACTCAATGTGGTCTTGGAGAGCAGAGCAGCACTGGACGGTCGTTGGCAAAAGATCCGAGCCAAGCTGCGACGAGAAAAAGAGCGTCGGGTGCACAAACACAACGAGGGCCTGACTGATGTTGTGCGACCACTCCAGATCGGTGACGTAGTGTATCGGAAGAGACTGACAGATCGGCAGAAAGACGGAGATGCTACGATGGCCCTTTCAGGGTCGTGGCAATCCGCGAACACAACGTAGTCACGGTGGAGAGTGAAGACAGGCAGAAGAGACGACGTCACGTACACTTGGAGGAGTTGAGGATTCCTCGCAGGTGACTTTGTACATGGTGTGTTCCTGTGGGGTTGGTGGCATCCTCTTATTCAGTGGTAATCCTTGGGGTGTAGTGTGCGATGACCGTGCTATAAATCGCGGGTGTTTTCGTTCATAAATTTCGTAACATTTATTTTTTTTTGTTTTGTTTTAACGTTGTGGCCTTCGGCCTTTGTAAATGTCTTGTATTTGTCTTCTAAATTTGGCGGAGGCCATGATATGATGCCCTAAGACGGTCCTATGCATGTTAGGCTTAAGTTCATTGAATAATGCAATATCTTTTGTGTCTTGTTGTTATTTATTCTTGTTTTTGTTGTATTTTTACTATTATTGTTAATTATAGTTTTTGTAAGATTACCCAAAAACTGGTGAGGGGGAGATAGGAGGCTAAGAGAGCAGAGCTCTAATCCTTCCCAGTCTGTAATCAGCTCTTAGGAATTAGGAATAAAGCAGTTGTTATCTGGCTTCCAGGGTGTACAGATCTGTTCTTATTCCCTCTTCCTAGCGTGTTTTCACGATTAAGTTAACTTATATATATATATATATATATATATATATATATATATATATATATATATGTATAAATTGTTATATATTGTATAATTGTTTATTGTTCAGGCTCTCCACTGTTCAAAAATAGTCCGATTTTGGATTTTGATGAAATTTGGTACGAAAATCTTTCGTTTAATTTGAAAGATCAAGTTCGTTGGCCAGCAGAATCTATCCACGGGAACAAAGTCGTTACGCTTACTTCATATGCTTGCAAGTACTCTTTTTATAGGTTTATTGGACTATAAAAACGAAGTAATCCATTTTTTAGCTTTAACAGTTTTCGAGAAAAGTGGAAAAATAGTTGTAAAATAAAGTTTTTTGTTAGGGTACTTAGAATCATCGGATTAAGTTAAAATATTGTCTGTTTAAAATTCATATAAACAATGATGTTTAAATTTTGGTTACTTTTGGAGTTAAGCAAGGATTGGAATAATTTTTTTTTTTTTTTTTTTTTTTTTTTTTTTTTTTTTTTTTTTTTTTTTTTTTTTTTTACGGCGCTTCGACGTCTAGGCCATTAGCGCCGCTTTTATATTTTCCTTAATATCTCGAAAACGGTGTAGAAATCGTGGTAAGTGAAGGTGACCATTCGAGAGCATACTAAATTCACTACAAAAAATCTTCTGAGGGAATTTTCGATTTGAGAAATAAGTCCTCCAAACTTAGTTATTTTTGCCTGTGACCCTTAGTTTCTTTGATTGCTTGTAATCTGTTTAATTAGGTAATAAAACAGGATACGTAAAATTAGAAACAATATTTCGTTATTAGAAACAGATCTTAAGCTATAGGTATTCAAAAAATCAGTTTGGCGAAAGACTATACGTGATTTGAATTTTTTCAGATTTTTTTTTCGGTTTCAATATGCAAAAATCCATGATAAACAGTCAAAAATCATTGATCGCAGGCCTGTGTTATTAATTATAATACGTTCTAAGTTTTTTATTTAAGCGTTTCAAGGATTAAATGGAAACATGCCAAGATAACGCAGTTCCTGCTAGTTTGACTTATCACGTTATAGTTCTTCAATGTCATGTTTTCATTGGTTCGTAGAAAGCCTTCTGCTTTCTGAGCACCCAGCATCCCTAGGTGGCCACTTGTTTAATGTGATTATTTTAATTTAAGAGGCACAGGGCCGTTATTAACCCGATTAGGTCCATATGTCCGCACCTCAAGTCAACTTAAGAAACACGTAGGGGAGTTTCTCTAACAGCAGATGGTCAAAACCCTGAATCACCGACTTGCTGTCTTGATTATTTCCCACAGCAGTACGCACGTGTTTCGCCCGTCAATGGGGGAAAATCCCGACTTTCGATGAATGGTAAAATCG
The DNA here is from genome assembly GCA_946811695.1 of Gonocerus acuteangulatus. Classification (NCBI taxonomy): domain Eukaryota; kingdom Metazoa; phylum Arthropoda; class Insecta; order Hemiptera; family Coreidae; genus Gonocerus; species Gonocerus acuteangulatus. The sequence continues at coordinate 7,288,252 of OX328132.1, read as the reverse complement.
GTAAGGTATTATTGCATCGAACGCGTGTCCTTCTACAAATAAGACGACATGTTTGAAAGGAAATTGCGTTTTACGTAGTGTAAAAAATGTGAACAAAAGCTACATTAGACCAAAGCACCAGTAATGTCAATTTGGCGTGTCTAGGTCGCCTAGGAACTTAATGAACACCGAAAATAAATGTATACGCAATCACTCTAGACAATCAGTAATAAAATACACACACACACACAGAAACAAACAAATTGTTGTCGATTTTGTCCCGTTCTAAAACGACAATTGAAAAACTAATTTAAAGGTCCTATGGAGATGGTCCAGATTTTGCTTCGTATTAGTGAAACATAAAACATGATTTTCTTTTATATAAAAAAAACAAAACAAAAAAAACTATTAAAAATCATTTCTCATGTTACGTTCACTGTTTATTAGACCAATTATAAATAATGTACCTGAACGAATTTTCGTATTCCTAATTATTTTATACTAATGTTATATTGTTTTCATTTATTTATTTTTTAACAATGATTTTGTTGTTTTTTTAATTAATTTAGGTATATATTATGACTTATTTTTACTGTTATTTCAGTTTTTTTTTCTTTTTATATATTTTGTCAGTCGAATACCTATCTTGTTTAGGAAGGATTCTACGATGACCTGAAGTCAACCTTAGCCAACCATAGCCGGTATATTTCATAGTGTGAGATCATAAATAACTTCCTTAATTTTCATGATTAACCAATCTACTTTATTATTTGTTAAATAAATGTTGTATTAAAAAAAAAAAAAAAATCTTAGGAAGTCTTCTCGTCACCATGCACTCTCTTTGGCATAAGGCAAAGGGTGCGTTTACATCTGACACTTCTCGCAGGATATATATGTCAGGTGGCGGATAGATATTCTCTTGCAAGTATCCATACTGACAGAAATAGCTAGTCATTTATGTCATGGATATGTATACGACAGTTCTGGATTTGTTGAAATTTACAATAAATTTACAGCCCGTCATAGGTCATGGCGCGAATAATCAGTGTTTACATCTGTTGGTATAGAAGTGTCGACAATACAGCTAGTAGGGGTCTCCCGTGGTCTAGTGGCTAGCGCCTTGGACTCATAAGTGGGAGATGGTGGGTTCGATTCCCATCCGGCGGCAGGAATTTTCTCATCCCACGGCCGTTGGGAAAATTCCTCGCTGCACCCTGGATGTCGGCGCTAATGGCCTAGATGTTGATGCGCCGTAGAAAAAAAAAAAATACAGCTAGTAGTTAAGATATTTATCCCTGACATTAAATTCTTCCCTTTACAATCAGTGTGTACACCTGATGATATAGAAGTGTCGACACTGGTAGCTTGTGATAGAAATGTATTTTTCAGACATGAATTGTTTGCAGTTTACATTAGTCACAATTTCTGTCTGACATAAATATCCTGCAATAACTATCAGATGTAAACGCACCCTAACAATGTACGGCCTCCATAGAAGTGAATACTATACTACAACTTACGATGAATTGTTTGCAGTTTACAGTAGTCACAATTTCTGTCTAACATAAATATCCTGCAATAACTATCAGATGTAAACGCACCCTAACAATGTACGGCCTCCATAGAAGTGAATACTATACTACAACTTACGATGAATTGTTTTGCGGTTATCAATTTATAGGATGTAAGTGGATGAGGTTTTAGAATTGGGAAATTGGTTTATGGGTATATGGAGTTTGTACACGTTGACACTCAATTATTTTAACACGTTGACAGCCTTAGTATTTTTGAGGATTTCCAGTTCAGGTTTGACTTAGTGGTTTGAGACATAGAATTGGTATCCCAAATATTACGTAGGAAACTACCAGTTTTCTCAAAATCCGGAGTCCAGCGCTTTTTATGAAATTTGGTGTCCTAGTTATTAACACAAACACAAATTAACACATAGTTGGCAGACAATGTGTTAAAGTGTAAAACACATCTAGTGGAATGTTTTCATTCGAGTGTCCAAGTTGGATTCAACAAAAAATATTGGCACAAGGGTATATGTGCTTCTCAATGCTGGTGTAATGCATTTATTCTCCTTGCCACCCCTCGAAACTCTGACAATAGGTAACATCACGTAGACTAATCCTCCAAAAACCCAAGCTGCGCAACATTGTGCTGTAAAAACATCACTCAGCCCCGAACAATAGATCATTCCGCATTAGTTGGCGCTAAAGAGGCGGTAAGCAGGTAGAGAGCGGCGATGAAGAGGGCTGTAAGCACCAATGGAAGTATATAGATGTATCCAAGCTTACCTGATGCTAATCCAAGCTAGGCCCTAGTAGCCTCAGACACTGTTCCCGTGCCATCCTCCTCCTCCCGGCCTATAGGAAATCCTATACCCTTCATCTACTGGACTAACTTCAACATGATACCTACCTCTACAATGCTTCCTACGTTACAAGGTAGGCCCTAGTAGCCTCAGACACTGTTCCCGTGCCATCATCATCCTCCCGCCCTATAGGATATCCTATACCCTTCGTCTACTGGACTAACTTCAACATGATACCTACCTCTACAATGCTTCCTGCGTTACAAGGTAGGCCCTAGTAGCCTCAGACACTGTTCCCGTGCCATCATCATGCTCCCGCCCTATTGGAAATCCTATAACCTTCGTCTACTGGACTAACTTCAACATAATACCTACCTCTACAATGCTTCCTACGTTACAAGGTATCAACACATTCGCTTCACTGCACCCGCTTCTGAGTACCTTTTCAAAACCTATCATCGCCTACTGAAATCCTATCCTTGGCATCAGGCCAACATTTTCCGACATTAGTGCCTAAGACTGAAAGGGAGGATCCTGAGTTCAAATTCCGGCCTGGCGAGTTAATTTTATCAAAATCAAAATATATAATATAAAATATAATAATCAAAATAAAGTCAATGACAGCATGTTTTACACTATGATTTATTTATTTAAATTTTAACGTCCATTATTATTAACTAAGAATTTTAGGACGGGTTCTCTATAGGAAAGTTGGATTTAATGACACAATCTCTTAAAAGATCGGCCTTTTTAACACGATATATCGGTTTTTTGAATCGATCTCCAAGGGCAGATCTTTTCAAAGAATCGATCTCCAAGGGCCGATTTTTTTAAACAATCGGTCTCTAAGGGACGATATTTTAGCGAATCGATCTTCAAGGGCCGATATTTTAAAGAATCGATCTATCTAGAATTCCGTAAAATAAAGTTGTTGTTTTTTTTCAAATATTCAAAAACTTAACCTCACCTCTTGTTCCTCAATCTCATTTCTGAAGAATTCTCATTTATTAAACTGAAGAGGATATTTACAGAACAGTGTCCTATGTCCATTAACAGACTTTTAATACAGCAATAACATTATATCAACTTGTGCTCTTAATTTTTAATAACATTTTTGTCTACTATTATTATTATTCTAGACTATTTTTTCTCATTTGATAAACATATATGTATATGTAATTATGCCCATATATATGATTTTTATATGATGTAACAGTAGTAGTTTCATTATATTATATTTTTGATGAAAAATAGTCTTAAATATTTCCACATTTAGGATACAGATATATTATTTTCATTATCAAGTATTCAAATCGACTTTTTTAGGTCGATTGTAGTAGTGACGGGCGATTCTCGAATGAGAATCAATTCGAATCTAAATTAAATACGAATTTCGTAGGTAATTGTTTGTAATCTTGTCACATATCGAAGATCGATTTATATCGAAGATCAATCCATATCGAATATCGATTCATATCGAAGATCAATCCATATCGAATATCGATTCATATCGAAGATCGTCCCGCATCGTAGATCGATCTTCTGAGCCTAGAAGATAGATATTTTGAATCGATCTGAACTTGTCGATCTTTATTATGGATCGGTCTTTTCATTCCAATTCGAATCGATTGAAAAGATCGATTCATATTCGAGAATTGTACATCACTTGCATGCTAAGAATCTTTATAAAAACAGTATTATTACAAATAAAGGATCATTGTTTTATATATCAGGCTGTACCGTATGAATGTCAGTTTATTTCATTATTTACAAACATCATTGTTATTCACATAGAATTAAAGCTCTTTTATTCCTATTATTTAATCAGTAACTTGCGTACTGTGGTGTGAGAACGATCCTCTGAGAAAAAAATAAAACTTAAATTATGACTTCAACGGAAGTCCGTATTATTTTTCGTTATGAATTTAAGCTCGGTCATAGCACTGCTGAGGCAACATTAACATTAACACGGCGTTCGGGGAGGGAACGGTGAATGAACAAACTGTTTACCGGTGGTTTTCCAGGTTTCGAGGTGGAAATTTTGACCTTGACAACGAGGAGCGAGGAAGGCCAGAAACCAAGCTTGACAATGACCACCTGAAAGAAAGGGTTGAAGCTTGTCCCTCAAAAAGCACTAGGGAATATGCCAAAGAACTCAGAGTAGGAGCCACGACAGTTTCAAAACATTTGAAGGATATCGGCAAGTCCAAAACTGACATTTCATACGGTACAGCCTGATACAAGGTGTGAGAACAGTTCAATTTCCTTGGCAAAAAACATCTTGTGATTCTTACAAAATTGTAATTTGTCTTCGTAGCCCAACATAAAACATCATATTTTACTACATTAAGCGTAAAAACATCTTATTATACTCAGCTTCAGTTGGCAAGTGATTAATATACGTAGGATTCATATAAGCCATGTTCCTGCGTCATCTGGCACTGATGTGAGTGGCCACAGGGCTCTTGCTCATCACAATGAGAACATTATTGGGGAGCACGTAAGCCGGGTGTGGGTGTACCATCACGCGAGGATCGCTATCACTGACGACTGCCTGGCAGACTTTATAATACAGGCCATATTGGGGGTGATGGGAACAGGGAGGCGCCGCATAAAAATAAGTTGATTACGGTGTGTGTGTGTGTTGGGGCCATGACAGGCGGCAGCCACGTGGCGGGCGGTCGCTAATTATTTAGAGTCAGCTCGGGGTCATGAGAAGGGGATGAATCAATCAGCCCACAGAGGGAACAGGTGTTTACCCCGGGGATCCAATTCAGAAGTCACTGGTTCCCGCGAGGATACGGCAAAGCTTGCAAGAATCTTTGGAAGGTTTGTCAGAAAGGAAGAAGCGGAGGAAGACACTCCTTATTTTTACCAAACGAAAAAACATTGCGTGGGGGATTTAGAGAATTGGTGAACCTGACTTAGAATAGCGTCCCGGATTAAACAGACGTTCAAGCGTTGAGCCTAGTCGAAGAGGTGATGTGGGAAAACGTCCTTGGAAAAAGATCTGTGAGCAAGCAGTGAATAGTAAAGCGAGAAAACTGTAATTAAAAACATAAAAAAATAAAATGGGCTGCGCAATAACATTGGGTTGCTAGATGCACTGCTAGTTAATCCGAAATAGAGTTAATTTACAGGCTGAAGATGGAAGGAGTTCGAAATATGGAATAGAGAATAAACATGATGAATACGAAAGAAGGCTATAGTGATAAATGGAATGGTTAGTGAATTGAAATTATAGTCTTCAATATCTAAGGAAACAGTGTGAATGGATGATAATATAATATGTACTCAGCTAGTGCTGACTGGTGAACTATCCTGAGTACCAATCCTTCAAGGAAGACAGCTGTGCTCCACGGGATGGGCCCTCTTTATTTTGAGTTCTTACACCAAAATAAATCTTCAATAAGATAAAAAAAGTTGCCAAGATATTCTTTCTATCACTTTAAGTAAGCTTCGGTATTCTGGAAACGAAATCAGACTCTCAGAAAATGTAATCTTAGCATATTTCCATATAATGGTAATCCATGGTGTCATTGCGCAAGCTCAGGCTAGACACTCTTATTATACCGTGTTCAATGGAACATACCCAAACATCCGAAACTTAAAATACCATTTTCTCCGACTGATGTAATTCTATCGAAACCAATTTTTCTTCAGGAAATATATTAGATATGAAATGGTCATCTGCAATTTGCCACGATTTCTTAACCGATTTAGAATACTTCCACCACGACAAACCTATCCTAAAAATTTCAACCGCGTGGAAAAAGTGCCCCCTTTTACGGTCATTTTGGAGTAGCCAAATCTAAACAAATGTTGTTTTCCACTTTGCTTAAAGATATAATTTTGACAGTGGTTTACCACGTCAATATATATTTAGAATATAATCTGGAAGCCTATTAATACGATAATATTTGAGCGTAGCTCAACGAAAACAGAATTCCGATGTGGAGGATTCTGCTAGGAAACAAACTTGATCTCCTGTTATTATTGTACTAAATTTCATCCAAAAAATTACATCTTTGTTGCCGGCAGAGTGCGAATAGAAAAATATGAGATGAGAAAAGTCCTGCTGCTGGTGGGATTCGAACTCACCACCTCCCGTAGAAGAACATAAGGCGTTAGCCACTAGACCACGGAGAGACCCTTAACTGTTTAATGAAAAGTGTTTTGTATTCTGTGAATATATATTATCTATCTTTATATATATATATATATATATATATATATATATATATAAACTGTATGCTGGATAAGATCAATTTTCTTAATTTCTGCTGAAGAAGGGGCAACAATGAGTGGAACTGGTTTCGTATTCTGTGAATGTAATGTAAGGTGACTTGAGAATTAGGGTATTATGAAAGAAAAATCTTTTAGACCGATTTTTACATTATTCCTATATTATAACTTTGATTGATTTTTAGCGCGGTTCCTCCCTCCCCCATAGGGAGGAACCCCGCTTATAGGGTTGATACAATGAAACAATCCGGAAGTGCCGACTAGAAAATTTCGCGTTTCAGAACCCCTAGAGACCGAAAATAACGGTGGTTCAAATTTGTATATATATATATGTGTATATATTTATATATATATATATATATATATATATATATATATATATATATATATATTTGTCTGTTCGCTCTCTAGCTAGAAGACGAATGGTCCGATTTTGATGAAATTTGGTACAAAAATCCTTCGTCCAATTTGAAAGGTCAAGTTCGTTAACCAGCAAAATCCGCCTACTGGAAGATGGCGTTTGGGGCGAAATTCGCGCAAAAAAAATCGTAACGCTTACGTTTTTGAGTTCATAAGCTTCTAAGTACTCGTTTTATATGATTCCTGGGCTAGGAAAACGAATGAAGCCATTTTCAAGGCGATAGCTTTAACCGTTTTCGAGAAAATTGGAAAAATAGTTTTTGAATACCGTTTTTGGTTTGGGTACTTAGAATCATGGGATTCAGTTGAAACATTTTCTGCATGTTCTACTTTCATCAAAACTAATATGTTGAAATTTTGGTTACGTTTGGAGTTAAGGAAGGGTTAGAATAAAATATTTTATTAACAGACTTAAAAAGTTTTGGTAACTTTGTATATTTTCCTTAATATCTCGAAAAAGGTTGAGAATCTTGGTAAACGGAAGAATACCATTAGAAAGCTTACTAAATGCTCTACAAAAAAGGTTCTGATGAAAGTTTTGATTAGGCGATGTAAATCGGAGAAATAAGTGCTTAAAACATTAAAGTAATTGATTTTGCTTATTCGAACTGTTCTTTTTGTCTGTTTTTATTCCTTGTTATTTTTTAATTGCTTATAGTTGGATAATGTATTTTACAATAAAACAGATTAAGCAAAATAAGAAAAACAATTCATTGTTAGAAATATAGCTTGCCAAGAGAAAAAGATTCGATGACGTCTTTTGAATATTTTCAATTGCCTTTATGCTGTTGGTTTTTTTATTTTATTTTTTAATTGACTTTATCTGTAGAATTATTACTATAGTAAAAGAACACAGGAATGTGTGAAAATATTTGATATTTTCCAATTCATTGAAACGTATGAAATGAAGTATCGGTAGAAGAGGATTCTAGGGTCTTGCGGACCTGACCCCAGGTATACCATAGCCATAAAACCCTTTCAACAAAGGCCGAGGAAAATATTATCTGTTTCTATTCTATGCTTTTCAAATGAGAATAGGGATATGAAGGGCTAGCGCCTTGGATTCATAAGCGGGAGATGGTGGGTTCGATTCCCAACCTCCGGCAGGAATTTTATCATCCCACTGCTCGCTGGTGAAATTCCTTGCTACACCCTGGATGTCGGCGCTAATGACCTAGATGTAGATGTGCCGTAAAAAAAAAAAAAAAAAAAAAAAAAAAAAAAAACTGGAACCGCGGTAAGATGACGCAGTTCCTGCGAGTCGGACTTTTCTTTATATATATATATATATATACATATATATATATATATATATATATATATATATATATATATATATAAATATATATATATATATATATATTATTGTGTAGATCTATTGTATATCTATCTATGTAAGTTATATGTTCATTGATCAATTTATCATCAATCAATTTATATTAAAAAATAATGACCGAGTAAGATTCTCAATATTTAAATTTCACTTCTTAAAAATATATAAATATTAACCGTTAAATTAAAATATTAAAAAAATAATAAACTTTGTCACTACATATCATATTATCACACCCCCCTGCCAACCCTCAGTCTTGCACATCCAGTCCTCCATTATTGAAACAGACTCAAAACATGATATAATATCATCCATATTAATCTCAGCTATAAATTTCTTCAATCAAATAATTTTTGTATAAACATTAATTAATTTCCAGACATTAACCATCCAATCCAAAAATGTAATTTCCTCGTAACTCAAACTAAATTACATCAACGTAAACAAACTTATGATCTACATGAACAATATCTGAAGAGTATAATATAAGAAACAATGCACAATCATACAGGTCAGCTGTTGATACATTTGCATATTCTGAGTTTTATGTTTATTATTTGAAATTTAATACCAGTATGATCCATTATATTTTACAGATAGCCAGATTGAAAATGGCTAATACCCGAAACGGTTCTGTAAAAAAATGTAATAACCCGGTCTGTGACATGCCGCAACATATGTAATTTGAAAATAAAATTACCTTCACACACACACACACACACACACACACACACATATATATATATATATATATATATATATATATATATATATATATAAAATATATAAAGTAGGTGTAGTGTGGCACACCGGGTAACAGCTAGTATAATATAAAGTTTTATTTTTTATAGGAATATATGAAGGTTTTCAATTCTTGGCATCCGTATTACGCCGTCTATAAAAATGCTTTTCTATATATTTATACTTTCTATAAATTATGTTTTTCCTTCCAGTCAGACTTTTTTTTTCGCAATTTATTCTTCAAACAGTAAAAGGGTTAAATATGAACCATTCAGAGCACCAAGAGAAGATTCCTTGTAGCATATTGTACAGAATGACCAAACCATCGACAATAGAAGCACTTCGGTTGGGAGGCAGCGTCCAATTTGTCGGGGCCCACCCCGAGCTTCCTTTTTATTGCTTCCTTCCCCGGAGTGTTGGCGCATTAACGAGCGACCTTCCTTCCCTGAGGAGTGTGCTCGGAGCGTGCAGCAGACTCCCCCTCCCGCAAATTTCGAAATGAATGACTCTCGTCTAAGAGGATTTGTATCGATACGCTTTCGAATATTAACTCTTGCAGCAGCCTTAACACTCGATCGGCTCAAGGCAATTTTCGAGTGTGTTCAACCCTCTCCGCTCTTCTGGGGTTAATTGTCATTCTTCAATGAGCACTTGTGTACCGAAACCCTACTTCTCTTCAACTCATCCGTGTAATGCTGAAAAAAATAATCGTTTCCCGTTATTAAGACAGAGCTAACCGTAGGAGTCAAGGTCTTTAAAATTGATCTTTAAAGGTGACCTAATACCTCAATTATTTCATTATATAATATAGGCAGAAATTAAATCAACGCCTAAGGTTAGGAAACTTAAGAAACCTAAAATTGTTAAAAATTAATGCCAAAGCATCAAATTCAGATAAATTACCACTCAATTTTGCTTTAATCTTTATATTTCTCTTACATTTCATTTTACATTGGCACTTCCTGGGGTTACACATTTTTGGACTGACAATATTTAAAAGCTAGTTTATATATTAGAAATAGAGAATTTAGAAATTTATCCATTGGTTGCTCTCAACAATAATTATTTGGACTATACGTAGGTATATAAGGTCCGGGATAAAAAGATAGCTCACCCAATATTTTTTCTCTTAATCAATTTCAACCATTGATATAATTTTTTTAAATTAATATCTAGGGTATTCTACTCAAATTTGAACCGATGTTCAGGTTTAGGAGTTGAAAATAATTAATTTGTAAGAATTAGTAAATAATACTTGATTTGGGGTGAGACAAAAAGATAGCACAGTGAACAATAATAATAAAATTCTTTATTAAAACACAATTAAAATAATACAAATTAAAATTTAATATCCTGTATACGCACCACCTTTTTCTAATGCAGCAATCATACGATTTGAAAGTGAGTTAAAATGACGCCGAATCAATTCTTGAGGGAGATTTGCCCACTCCTCCTGAATTGTTTGTTTTAATTCTTCAACGGACTCAAATTGTCGGCTACCACTGTAAACACTTCTCGCAAGATGCCCCCAAACATTTTCGATGATATTAAAGTCCGGGGATCTTGCCGGCCAATCTATAGTTCTAATATTTTCTTTTCTAAAAAACTCTTTTGCAACTTTTGCCGTGTGGACTGGAGCATTGTCTTGCTGAAAAATTACGTCCTCTTTAGGAACAAGTTCAAAATATTTTTTTAGTTGGTTTTCCAACAAATTAACATAATGCTGACTGTTCATTCGACCAGAAATAAACACTAAATCAGTTTTGTGATCATATCCAATGCCTCCCCATATCATGACGCTGCCTCCTCCCATTTGCCTCTTGGAAAACACTTTTTCCTCCTTCCGTAGGTCATGGTAATAGTGAGCCCAGCCATCAGGACCGTCAAGATTAAATTTTTTTTCGTCTGTGAACAAGACTGTTTTCCACTCGTCTTTCCATTGGACATGTTCACGGGCAAACTCCTTTCTTCTTTCTTTATGTGCCGAGGTTAAAGGTGGAATACCTTTCATTTTCTTCCTTTTGATGTGAGAAGCTGCACGAATGACCCTTTGGACGTTTTTCACATTCGTCACTACACCAGCTTTCGCCGCAATTTGACGGGCCGTTAAAGTTGAGTTGGACGCTACCCTTAGAATTGCCCGTTTTTCACGTGTTGATAAAGCTGACGGTCTCCCAGGTGATTTCTTCGTCCCATAGCTTTCTGGAGACTTCAAAAAATTTAAAATTACCTTCCTACTCCTACCGGTATTTTTTGAAATATCGGAAATACAAAACCCTCGATTTTTCATTCGCTGAATGATATTTTTTTCACTTGGGGTCAGTGATTTTGCTCGTCCCATGGCACTAATTTAATGTTAACAGCATGAAAGCAGAAACAGAACTGGATTAGCATTGTCTACTCAGAGGGATTTGGCTTTGTTTGTAAATAAACAACAAGTGTGCTATCATTTTGTCTCATCCCAAATCAAATAATAACATGAATTCTCTCAAACTATTTTTTTTCCTGCTTTCTAACGGATCAAATCAGACCACATTTGAGCTGAATACACTACAGATTAATTCGAAAAAATTATATCAATGATTACAATTGATTATGATGAAAAATATTGGGTGGGCTATCTTTTTGTCCCGGACCTTAATTTTGTTATTTAAAATTATAATGCAAGTAAAAAAATGACGCTGGGCCCCCTGAGACCTCGAGAAACAACTTCTTATCATCCTCCTCGTTCAATTCCTGTTGTAATCTATCTATATAAAATCACGTGTCTGTCTGTTTTTCTGTTTGTTTGTTCCTTATACAAATCCACACCGTTTGACCGATTTTGACCAAACTTGGAATACTGGTAGGTCTTGATACGAGAAATCTCCTAGGCTAGGTCAAAAAAATCTACCAGCTGTCTGTCTGTATGTTTGTCCCTTATACAAATCCACACCGTTCGTCCGATTTTGACTAAACTCGGTACACATGTAGATCTTAATCTGGGGATTGTCGTAGGCTAAGTCAAAAACGTCTACCAGCTGTCTGTCTGTATGTTTGTCCCTTATACAAATCCAAACCGTTTGACCAATTTTGATCAATCTTGGCACAGAGGTAGGTGTTGATCCAGGCAGTGTCGTAGGCTAAGTCAAGAACGTCTACCACCTGTCGTCTGTCTGTATGTTTGTTCCTTATACAAATCCACTCCGTTTGACTATATTTGACCAAACTTGGCACACATGTAGGTCTAGATCAGGGGAGTGTCATAGGCTAGGTTAAAATCGTCTAGGACTTACAGTTCCGAGGTCACGGGTTCGACACTGAACCCGAAGAGTTGCAGATTTATGTTATTAGATTTTAATATTACATATTTGGTTTCTAATTTATTTGGGCTTTTCTAGATGCAGAAAGTAGGTGTAGCATGGCACACCGGGTAACAGCTAGTTGATTATAAAAATTTGCTGCCATTTACTCAAGCCCGTTTTTAAAAAATTTACTGTGCTTGCCCATTGCTATAAAATTACGTTGCCTTGTGGCACAGGAGTGAATGTCCCCATGTATATAATGTGGGTTGTTTTAAAATATATAGGGCTGGTAGTGTTAAAATTTTCAATTTTTTAAAATGATTTTTATAGGACGTGTTCCTCCTGAAGTTTAATATTGTCCGAATCGCTTTTTTGTTTAATGATTTGGACTTTATTCGCCTTTTTGGAATTCCCCCATAAGCCAATTCCGTATAATTGGGACTCAAAAAGGCCATGATATGTGTTTAGAAGGTCCGAAGTTTTCAAAACAGTTTTGAATTTTTTGGTCCTATTTGAGGTAACCAACTAAGATGCACGTCCAGAATAACTCCCAAGAACTTACAACTTTCTACTTTTTGTAGTTTCTCATCCCCTAGGCCTACTTTTAGGTGGTGATTATCGCCGTCGCCCATTGAGAAATTCATGTACAATGTCTTATTAATATTTAATTTCAATTTGTTGCTAACCATCCACATATTCAGCTTAGAAAGCAAGCAATTTAAATTTCATTCTATTTCAATGATAAACGTTCCTGAAAAAAAGGCAGTTATCTCATCCGCAAACAGAAATACTTTGACATGTTAGGGATTATCCACAAGGATTTTCCGAGGTATAAATTATTTCCACTATACTTTATTTTTGATCTTCACCTCAGCCAATTTTATTAATTATTAATGAGCTTATTACATTTCCCCATTTGACGTTTCGGCCTCAGGGCCATCCTCATTAAACTTCTTTCATATGTCCACATATATTCAAGTTGCATATATATATTTAAGTTACATTTAACTTGAACCATTTTCTATTTACACTATCCTGTGATAGTGTAAATAGAAAATGGTGGAAAGTTGTGGCCACATGGTCTGGGGTAACTCTAGTGTTTAAAATGTAAAAAAGTTTTAGTTATAGAAGATGGAACAAACGAAATCAAGGGTTCAAATTAAATGTAACTTAAATATAAGATTAGCAGTGCCATGATTTAAAGTGATGACAAGCCCTTGTGGAAATAGGGTGAATATATTTGGACATATGAAAGAACTTTAATGAGGATGGCCCTGAGGCCGAAACGTCAAATGAGGAAATGTAATTAGCTCATTAATAAAATTGGCTGAGGTGAAGATCAAAAATAAAGTATAAAGTCCAGTCAACGAATGCTTAAAAACAGCTATAGGTGGAAATAGGGTGAATATATGGGGACATATGAAAGAAGTTTAATGAGGATGGCCCTGAGGCCGAAACGTCAAATGAGGAAATGTAATTAGCTCATTAATAAAATTGGCTGAGGTGAACATCAAAAATAAAGTATAAAGTCCAGTCAACGAATGCTTAAAAACAGCTATAGGTGGAAATTTTTGGAACACAATTTTTGACTTCGTAACTTTGTTTGGGCTAGATAGGAGGTGAACATATCAAATGTCCTCGCCCCTAGCCTTTGCGCCGGGGGGAGGGGGTGTTTAGAAGGTCACATTTTTCGGGTTTTCACTTATATCTCGGAAACCCTGCGTCCTAGCGACATGACAATTCTATAACAAATGAAAGCTGATTAAATTTCCTACAAGTTCTATTCTATAAAGTTTTTCGAGATATCTTTAGGTTTCGAAATATCCGCTTTTCAAAGTCGGTCATTTTGAGTATAAACACATTCGCCGCATATTTTTTCCCCTTTTTGACGGGATAACTCTTCAACGATGAACCCAAAAAATAAATAACGCTTTTAGGGTTGTAGAGTATTGCATTTCCTTCAATAATATATATTACTTTGCGATTTAATGTATTTTCCTTCAAACGTAAAAATAATGTCAGTGTTAATCGTGAAATCTGAAATTTAGCGACTAATAGTCAGGTAACTAAGATTTATAGATGGAAATGTTTGGAACACAATTTTCGACTTCATAACTATGTTTCGGCTTGTTAGGAGGTCAACGTATCAAAAGTCCTCACCCATAGCCTTTGTGCCGGGGGGAGGGGGGTTTAGAAGGCCCCATTTTTCGGGTTTTCACTTATATCTCGGAAACCGTTGGTCCTAGCGACATGACCATTCTATAACAAATGAGAGCTGATTCAATTTCCTATCAACCCAGTTTTCCCAATATCCGAAAAATCTTTAAAAATGTCGTCTTTTCCAATTTTAATTCTTCAATTTCATTTTTTACCGTGTTTACATGATCAGCTGATGTACAACATACCAATTGCAAGGCAGATAATTTGTAATCTTCTCATTTTAGCGCGGTTCCTCCCTCCCCCATAGGGAGGAACCCCGCATATAGGGTTGATACAATGAAACAATCCGGAAGTGCCGACTAGAAAATTTCGCGTTTCAGAACCCCTAGAGACCGAAAATAACGGTGGTTCAAATTTGTATATATATATATATATATGTATATATTTATTTATATATATATATATATATATATATATATATATATATATATATATATATATATTTGTCTGTTCGCTCTCTAGATAGAAGACGAATGGTCCGATTTTGATGAAATTTGGTACAAAAATCTGTCGTCCAATTTGAAAGGTCAAGTTCGTTAACCAGCAAAATCCGCCCACTGGAAGATGGCGTTTGGGGCGAAATTCGCGCAAAAAAATCGTAACGCTTACGTTTTGGAGTTCATAAGCTTGTAAGTACTCGTTTTATAGGCTTCTTGGGCTAGGAAAACGAATGAAACCATTTTCAAGGCGATAGCTTTAACCGTTTTCGAGAAAACTGAAAAAATAATTTTTGAATGCCGTTTTTGGTTTGGGTACTTAGAATCATGGGATTCAGTTGAAACATTTACTGCATCTTCTACTTTCATTAAAACTAATATGTTGAAATTTTGGTTGCGTTTGGAGTTAAGGAAGGATTAGAATAAAATATTTTATTAACAGACATAAAAAAGTTTTGGTAACTTTGTATACTTTCCCTAATATCTCGAAAAAGGTTAAGAATCTTGGGAAACGGAAGAATACCATTGGAAGGCTTACTAAATGCTCTACAAAAAAGGTTCTAATAAAAGTTTTGATTAGGCGATGTCAATCGGAGAAATAAGTGCTTAAAACTTTAAAGTAATTGATTTCGCTTATTCGAACTGTTATTTTGTCTTTGATTTTGATACTTAAAATCATGGGATTCAGTTGAAACATTTTCTGCATGTTTGAATTTCATCAACACTAATATGTTAAAATTTCGGTTACGTTTGGAGCTAAGGAAGGATTAGAATAAAATATTTTATTAACAGACATGAAATGTTTTGGGAACTTCGTATACATTCCCTGATATCTCGAAGACGGTTAGGAATATTGGTAAACGGAGGGTTACCATGCGAAAGCTTACTAAATGTTCTACAAAAAAGATTCTGAAACAATTTTTGATTAGACTATGTCAATCGGAGAAATAAGTGCTTAAACTTTGAAGTAATTGATTTCGTTTATTCGAACGGTTCTTCTTGTTTCTTTTTATTCCTTGTTGTTTTTTCATTGGTTATAGTAGGATAATGTATTTGACAATAAAACAGATTAATTAAAATAATAAAAGCAATTCATTGTTAAAAATATATCAGGCTGTACCGTATGAAATTGTCAGTTTTGGATTTGTCGATTTCCTTCAAATGTCTTGAAACTGTCGAGGCTCCTATTCCGAGTTCTTTGGCATATTCCCTAGTGTTTTTAATTGCTTGTAGTAGTCAAATGTATTTGTCAATAAAACAGGATACGTATAATTAGAATCAATATTTTGTTTGTTAGAATTCGAAGATGCCGTATGAATATCTAGATTACAGTACTGGTGTTGATTTCGTTCTTTAGAATTATTCTTGGTATTCCCTATTTTCATCTGTTACCCATAGTTTTTTATTGTTAGTAGGTTTTTCTTATTGATTATAGAATATAAATCTATTTGGCTATAAAACAGGATACGTAAAATTAGTGATAATATTTCGGAGATTTCTGAGCGAAATACTTTTAAGATTTTCTACCACCACGAACGGCTTTTTTCCTCTATTTTTATCCACTAGATAGGCTTTATTTTGCATATTATTCTATATAAGTTTTATTCAGCAGGGGATTCTGATGAAATGTCGTGTTTTTGCTGTGGATTTTAAATACGATGTATCTAAGATTGGATAACATTAGCGAGTCTACATAGTTAAGAACCGACGACGGAGGATTACTTCTTGCTATGATTTAGTCTACATATGTATATTAAGTCCTAAATCCAAAAAATAAACTTCACAACGGTTAGATACTATGAGCGAATATGGCGGTTCAATGCCCGTAGAAGCAGAAGGTCCGCAGGAAATTTACCTGCTAAGAGTTAATCCTCAAGAGCTGTAAATATACCCCAGGTATCTGCCGACACAAATACAAATCCTAGGCGGAGAGCACCCCAAAAACACAGATCCAAACATAGGTTATATACTAAATATTCATAAAGACTACTTAGTTGTAAGCCGATTCATCAATTAGCAATCAATAGTTTTCAACAAATGTTATATACTAAATATTGATAAAAAGTATTTAATTAGAAAAAAAACAATATTCCACAAGACTTGTTTTTGGTCCATTTGTATCTACTCCATAGACTTAATTAGGTATATTATTCTATTGTAGTTGGGCAACTAAACTTTGTTTTATTTTGTTAAATAAAGTTTTTTTTCTTGACTTGTTATTCGTCAAGACTTTTATTTGTCCTTGTGTATTAACTAGATAGGTTTTATTCGGCATATTATTCTATATAGGCTATATTAGGCAGGGTATTCTTCTCAATCTTGTGTACTTCTTCTTTATTCTTCTGTACATGGGCGTATATAAAAACAATTTCGGGGGGGGGGGCTGAGACCATTTCCAGGGTATGGAATACTAAATATTTAGAGCTTGGAATAGTTTTAGGCAACTAAAACGCTATTACACGTAAAATAAAATATGTTTTATGAACTAAGTGATCTTATTTAATTTATTTTTAAGGGTTTTACGAGAAGTTTTTATCATCAATTCAAAATTTCGGGAGGGGCTGCAGCCCCCTCAGCCCCCCCCCCTCATATACGCCCATGCTTCTGTATCCACTAGAAAGGCTTTATTAGGCATATTTTGTATTGATTTATAGAGCTTTGCTTTAGAATGAGAGCCAGATTCTGTAATTTCCGCTTCTGTGTAAAAGTTAGCTACTGTCGGTGTCCCTGAAGCCTTAATATCACTTTTATTCGAGATGTTCGAGAGGATTTTGACAATTTTCACGAGATATATAAAAAAAATAAGTTTATTTCTTTTCTAAGCTTATCAAATGGCACTAGGGACATGAACGGAACCGCGCTAAGATGCTGCAGTTCCTGCGAGTCGGACTTTTTATCATATAAGTAATAATCCTACAAGTTTTCATGCCTGAGAAAATGATCAGAAAAAAAAACAGTTTGAAGCATTTTTCGTATGTACCAACGCGCACACATACCTCGGTCGCGCCAGCTGATTTTCCATTTGGTCATTAGCAATGCACAAGCAATAGATTTTATCACAAGTCCAGGCTGAGGAAATGGTACGGTAAAATGCAACGCTAACTACAGATTTATATATATATATATATATATATATATATATATATATATATATATATATATATATAGGGGAAGGTGTTGTACCTCTGACCATATTGTACCTTTGACCACCGAGGCTGTGGCGGCATGTAGCAACATTTCATAAATTTAGCTTTAATTAGTATTTAGCTCCTTCCCTAGAGGGCTTGTAACCTACTTTGTTACTATCCTGACTTACTTTGTTCAAGTCAAAGAGGATTCTTGCAAAAAATACTTATCCATTTAAAAATGGAAGTTATTTATTCATAAAACTGAAAGTTATTTATTGATGACGTTTTGCCTCATAATATTTTTTGTATTATGTCTTTTTAGATGGAAATCATTTGATAAAGTAGCTATTACAAGAAGAAACATGGCGTAGCTTTCGAAATTGATTTATCTTAACCCTAAAATTTTTAGCATGCTTTTTAATTTTCACTACCAGGGTATTGTACCTCTGACCAAGACTAGGTGTTGTTCCTTTGAGCGGGTCAAAGGTACAACACACCTGAGTAATTTTTTCATAAATCAATTTTTATGTCCTTCTGCCACATATTTTTAAAAAAAAATACTTAATATTGGTTGCGTCAATTATCCAAAGAATTTAAAAAATAATAAATTAATAATTTCAAACTGAATTTATCAATCCTCGATGTAGCAGATCAAACTTATCGCCCTTTTTCGTTCCTCCTGAAGTTGTAAGGCCTCATCGAAGAGCTCATGCAAGGAAAATGTCAAATAGGGAACGGCCTCGTATCCTGACAGATAATCGTGAAAAGCTAATTATTGAAGGTGAAAAAAAAAAAAAAAACGAAAGCACCACCCTAAACGTAAGACACCACATACAAATAAACCCCTTCCAAAAAAAAAAAAAAAGTGGTAAATAAAAAGAAAATTATTCTAATGACAGTTCAGATTCTGATACTGACACCGAAATTTCTTCGCGAGGAAGTGACGTTGATTCGTCTGATAAATGTGAGTTACGTCGATGACCACTAACAATTTAAAAAATATGATTTGGAAAAAGGAAATTTTTTCTTTTTTAAAAGTAAAACTAAAAAGACTATTACATATTTAGTAAGATATCTGTGGTATTAAAAATGTTTAGGAGACCCGATGGCCGTGAGGGTTAAGGCGTGAGCACTTAACACTCCGTGCCAAAGGTCGTGGGTTCGATTCCCACTAGGTGTGGTGGCTTTTCTTTCGAAAAAAAGAAAAGGCATCACCCCTATCCTGGCTAGAAAAGGGTGGTAACCTATAGATAACCCGTCATAAAATTCGTAGTTAATAATAATAATAATAAATGGAAGTAAAAATTAAAAAAAAAAAAAAAAAAAAAAAAAAAATGTCCAATGTTTAAGATCCAATATTTGAAGAAAAAAAAACAAACTTTAAGTGACACGTTTACAAGAGATATTGATGTTGAAGACATTGTGGCTTAACTTCCATACCCTACTATTGCTAGTGGATCTGCTTGACAGTTAAAACGTTTATCAATTGGACTGGATTTTTCAGCACATTAAGCATAACATAATATCAATAATAGCTTTTTTATTATGCTTACATCCTTGTCCTGTACTTATTGAACTTACAATTAATTACAATATTACTGAATACAATTTTTTTTCTGCACTGCTGGGTTGTTTTTAGGTGGTCAGAGGTACAACACCCCATGGTCAAAGGTACAACTACATGTTGTACCTTTGACCACTGAACGATTATTTTTTTAAAAATTAATAAAAAATATTAAATCTAAAGCTAGAACCTCGAAAAAATTATATATGATAAGCTATAGAATACTAATTACAATTAAATAAAAAAAATGAATTTAGCTTTAATATTCAAGCCGAAAAAAATTGACTTTTGCAAAGTGGTCAAAGGTACAACACCTTCCCCTATATATATTCTCGTTTAGGCTTCTTCGCTGGGGCTTCATTCTTCTGGCCTTCCCTCGGCTTCTTTCTCCTGCGGTGTCGGTCTTGGCCGTTATATTTCACCCACATCCTAATGGGCTTCATCAGACGTTGGTCACACTTCTTGGACATCTGCTGAAGCCCATTGGGATGTGGGTGAAATATAACGGCCAAGACCGACACCGCAGGAGAAAGAAGCCCAGAAAAATATATATATATTTGTCTGTTTGCTCAATCACACGCTCGAAAATGGTCCGATTTTCATGAAAAATACTTGTCTAATTTAAAAGGTCAAGTTCGTTAATCAGTAAAATTCGCTTACAGGAAAATTTGTACGGGCGAAATTCGCTCGAACAAAATCGTTGCGCTTACCGCTTTTCGCTTGAAGGCTTCCAGGAACACTTGTTATAGATTCTCTAATGTAGGGAAACGAATTAAACCATTTTCAAGGCGATATCTGTAACCGTTTTCGAAAGTGGATAAAACTAGTTTTTCTAGCCAATTTTAGGTTTGGGTAATCATTGGATTCAGTTGAAATATTTTGTACCTCTTCAAATTTCAGTCAAACTAAGATATTTAAATTTCGGTTACGTTTGGAGTTAAGAAGAAAGTATTCAAAAAACATTTTTATTAACAGAAATGAGAATTTTTACTATATTTTCTTTAAATATATATATATATATATATATATATATATATATATATATATATATATAATATAGGAAAAACCAAAAAATCCAGGTATCCACCACAAGTAATTTATTTAATTTACAAAACACTCTTTCGGAGTATACAGTTCATCCTCAGTTCTTCTAGTTCTTCACTGCAGGCGGGTTACCCGTAGTATACGGAGCTGGAGACCTGGAGTTTTTGGTTTTTCCTATTGGATGCAACACCACCATCGCCCAGCCAAATCAATGCCGAGGTATGTATGTATATATGTATATGTATATGTATATATCTATATATATATATATATTAAATATTTTAACTTTTTTATGGCATATTTACCCCTGCCTACTTGGATATAGGGTGCAATTTACAACAGCGGGCCGGAATAAACTTAAATACTAATTTGTACAACTTAACACCTTAAGTCTCTCTACTCCCTAATTGAAGTAGAGGGCTCAAGTCGAGTAATTATGCCCCTGGGAGAGGGAAGCTACTTGGAAAGTACCTCCGCAAGTTCAGGCTCCTTAGCTAAGAATGATCATAAAACCAAAGACTGAGGGTGCGGCTGCTCAAGGGGATGTGCTTGGGAGGAGCAACGGGCTGACTCAGAGGGAGGAAGTGGCAATAAGGTAATATCCGGAGTTCGGGGGATGCATTATGGGTAATGTGGCGGAAGTGACTGGCAGAAACCACCTGGGCCGGAAAGCGGCGGTAGGAGACCACGCGGCCTCCGCTAGCTGACGCGGCGGGGTAGCATCCCTTCAGACCTACGTTCGCCTCCCCCTAGACCTACGTACGGCAGCCCCTGTACAACGTACGGCCGCCCCAACCTACGTACACCCTCCAGACCATTGGCTACGAGGCGAAAGTGCTATTCATTGAGAATCATTGGTCGCCAGCCCTTTCTTTCGAAGTTCTAAATGATCGAGCTACTGTCGGCACCCTCCTCCATCAATCCTGTGCCGTGTTTTCTTTTCAGATCATAGACCGTGAACACTTTAGATGTTGTCCGTATCTGTGCCTGCCGTTCGACTTGAGTGACGCATTCCTGTAATCTACTATTTCCTAATGAGGCAACTAATGGATTTCAATTCGAAGGAAGGAAATGGCTGGGAGGCACCTACATTTTTTTCTAACAGATAGAACATTTATTCGGGCATGTTACCCTCTCCCCTTCTCTTGTGAGAATACCCGCTTGGAGATATGTAGATTCAATTTTGTGCAAAACGCAGCTTCTCCCATAAAGTGTCTCCGTTTTCTTTCATTGAATTTGAGACAAAAATAAATCCAGGATAAACAGAGAAAAATTAATCAGTGACGCCCATCAGGGCACTTTCTTCTAATCGGTGTGCTGTATGCCAGATAATGGTGGTATCCAAGGAAATGAGAATTCGTAACAATTGGCGATATACGACACGATACCATTTGCAACGTATAGGCGTTGAAACATTCCTTTATAAAAAAATTAAACGAGAACGCAACAATTTGGGAAATTGTGAGTGATACGAGTAGGGGAACTCGGGGCGGAACGGGATAGCGGGCTAGAACGGGATAGTATCCCGTATTAGATATCGTAATTTTTTTTCATTCCTGATGGTTCGAACGTACGTTAGGTAGACGGACAGCCAAAAATGGGATGTCATTTTATTTAATTTTACTACTAAATGCATTTAAAAAAACCAATAACCAATTAAAACGTTAGGTAAACAGTGATAAAACCCCGTCGAATAGAACAAAATTAACAATTTCGAAGTTTTAGGCACATATTTCTCCGACTGACATCGCCCCATCGAAAATTAAATCTAAACCTTTTTTTGTAGGGAATTTAATAAGCTTTCGAATGGGCACCTTCCACTTACCACGATTTCCCAACCGTTTCCCGCTCACAACTCAAGCGCTGGAGTAGACAGTGAAGACGTCGAGAAAATTTTAGTTAGTAAATATTGGCAGGACGACAAGTAATATACTGTATTTTCTGTGTTTATTTCAAAATGCAACAAAAATTATCATTTTTAAATTTTTTTAACTTAAGAATTTGTGTACGAAAACCCCTATCCCATCCTGCCCCGTATGCGGGGCAGAACGGGAAATATGTAGACTTTTTTTGAAAATTGAAAAAAAAAGTGTTTTTACTTACAATTAACTACTAACCATTTTACATGTGTTTAGTTAAAATATAAATAAATGTTTTACGCCTTTATTATGGGTTTTCTGTGATTACCCTATTTTTTAAAAATCGATAAACATTAAGTATCCCGTTCCGCCCCGAGTTCCCCTACCTATCTTGCGTAGATCTTCGAAATGTAGTCACAAACAAAATGTCTATTTCTAATCCTTTTGTTGATACTGCTTTTTTTTGAAACAGCGAATCAATCTTAATGTTTTTAAAAACCAGAGCATTATATGAAATGTCATCACAAACCTTATGAAGCCTTTCGGGTCTATGATCGAAAGAAACACAAAAAGAACCTAGTAGTCTAGTTTTGTTATATTTAGAAAAAATATATGTTCTAGGAATTTTTCGATTAACGCATATATCAATTATTGTTTTTAGTTTTTCTAAAGATATTCCCGCAAACATTCACTTTCCCCCTCGCAATATTAAAGCAGATGCGCCCGGACTAGAATGCCGGGGAAATCAGGGGTCGAAAATAATTGATAACTTGTATTTTAAAATTATTTTGTTTTGTATCAACAAATATATTGTGTAGTAAATAAACAAACATAAATTTTTGAACAAAGTACATTTCACTTTTTTTGAAACCCAAGGGAACCCTAAAATTCTTGATTAAAGTACTCAAAACTTTAGCTTCAGATTTAAAAAAAAAAGTATTAAATTAACTTTAATTTTCCTAAATAACTTTTTTTCTTTCATTTTTTTGACAGTTATTTTTAAACTTATATAATAAAAGTTTTTTTAACAGTTAAATTTTAACTTTTTCGATAAAACAATAACTGTACAGCCTAACCATAGGAAAGGCGAACCATCTGCTACAAGGGCCACGTCCAAACTGAAATTAATTACATTGCTGAGGATTAGCTGTTAAATCAAATGAGTCTCTCGAATTTAATATCCGAAACCAGCTTTATCACCTCTAATGTTCTGTTACAATATTTCCCAACACCTGAATTCTCTGACTAAGCCCTAGACGTAAAGTCAGTAAGTCAGTAAGGAGGATGAGCCAGGCGTGAGGAGCAGATGTGCCTCGCCCCCGGATCTTGCGTGCGATAACCATTCCATCGTACTTAAATTTTAATTAAAACATTATCGATATTCCTAACATGTGTGGAAGTATGTAATCATTTCCGCCTTCACTCCCTCCTGTCTGATTGCATCTATTCACCATGAGCAGATGATTAAATCAATGTCTCGTACCCCCCCCCCCCCTACCCCTGGACGTCAATCTGTTATCATTTGTTTGTACATTAACTATTTAATGTTCATAGGACATGACTGAAAGGGCCAGTTCATGATTGCTTTTAATGGTAGTTTATTAACAATCCCCCGGCCCAGATATATATAGGTTACTTATAATCATATATATATATATATATATATATATATATATATATATATATATATATGATTATATATTATTATATATATGCAAGGATGACCCTATTTCTTGGTCACCTAGATCACCTGAACTCACTCCGCTGGTCTTCTTCCTATGGGGTACACTTCAAAATATGGTCCACTCTAATCCGCCTAGTATACATGCCAAATGAAAGGAAGGATTGCTGAAGCCTCCAGAGCTATATTGAAGGAACAAGTATTGAGAGCAGTTGACAGCATACGTTCCAGACTTCAAAGGTGTCTGGATGTTGAAGGTGGCATCTTTGAAGACACTTTTCATTTTTGAAGAAATAAAAATACAGTAAAATGGATGCTTTGAATTGCAAGATAAGAGCTATCTTTTAAATTTATTAAGTAATCTATCAATGAAATAGGGTTATCACTTAAATTGAACGTCTCAAACGAAAAATCAGACTAAATACTTAAAAAGATGGCTTATTTTCAATTTTATTGAAGTTATTAGGGAAAATAATCCTTTTAGAAGATCAGACATATTTTTTTTCAGAACGTTGAGGTTCCTCAAACGTTGAGGTTTGAAGTACCTCAAAGTCATGTATCACACATTCATAACCGACCTCTGTGAGCGCCTTCAAAAAATCGTTTTAATTTAAAACAATAAAATTTGAATCGCACGAAACTCATTTGAGCAAAGGTTTTGTTTTTTAATTCCCTTCAAAATCATGTGCATAATAATAGGGGTCATCTGCATACCTCAACATTTCATCTAGCGCCGAGCGCACATGCGCAGTCAACATGTTAAATGGTTGACATATTTAGAAAGCTTAAGTGAATCCCTCCAACTTTTACTCCTGACATTTTTTTCTCAGACCAACCGTTTGGCCGCAAAATTAGTTAGAGCCGTCTTATTTGGGACACCCTGTATATATATATATATATATATATATATATATATATATATATATATATATATATATATATATATATATTATTAGGAGATACAGTCCACTTACATTATTATCATACACATACATGGTCAACTTAACAATTGGGCGTCTCCTTCACCCTAATTTATATATATATATATATATATATATATATATATATATATATATATATATATATATATATATATATATATAAGCACATGGTAGATGGCCAGGCCAAGTGCCGGCCTACGCACACGGTGTGTATATTAGACGAAGTATTAGAGCCGCTTTTTATCATTTCATAACTTCGAACCAGTAAAAGATATACTTGTGAACTTTTACACAGTTATTATACTAATTGATGTGAGTCAACTTGGAAAGATTCATAATTCTACATTGAAGAGTTTCTCAGATACAATGGAAAATCGAAATTTATACGACTCACTCACTGATTCACTGACTTACTAATCAAAATTATTAGGGACTTCCCGAAATCTAGAGACTGGAAATTTTGCAGGATGATAGACATTAGGGTGTTATAAGCCAAAAATCGAAAAATTCAGTCTGCTGAGCCGGGTAGGCGGTATTCTTTTCCTTTTTCTTGAGGATACTTTTGTTTTTGTTCTAATTTTTTACAAAACGAAACAAATTTTGTTTCCGTTTAAAAGGTGCCCAAAATGCTAAATAAATCACTCCCTATGCGATTTTTAGAAAATTACATAACTAACAGTCTTCGTGCATCAATGACCTCATTCTTCTTTTTTTTTTCTTTTTTTTTTTTTTTTTTTTTTTTTTTGGTTTTTAAAGGCAATTCAACCACGTGGGTCATTGTTGCCTATTTAATTTTACTGGAATGTAATAATTAACAAAATGTAAATTCAAGGCAGCAATCAGGTTATACAACAAAAATTATTTTTGTACATGGAACCGCTTAAATACAAACACTCACACATACGAACACACACACACACACACACACACACACACACACACACACACACACACACACACACACACACACACACACACACACACACACACACACACACACACATACACACATGTACACATAAGTGAAATAAAAAGTGTAAAAGTGTGTGGCGTAATTTTATTGACCTTCCGCCTTATTCGCCAGTACTATATATTTGAGCTAAGGGTCATTTAATGAATAATTATGAATAACTCCAAGGCAAACACAGAGAGTGATGAAAGGAACTACTGGGAGATCCTGAATATGAATAATAACGAAGAAGCAAGGAAGAAATGCTTCGGACTCACGGGAATCATCAAGGAGACGACTGTCGTGACTGAAAGGATACAATATCTTCAGGACTGCAAGAAGAATCAAATTTTCCCGGGATTTATTGTTAACAAGACCAGAAGACTGTACAACATTTTTTGATAAATCATTTTGTAAGTACAAACAATATTTAATACTGTTTTGTCGTTTAAATATAAATTAATAAATCTGGAAATATGTCGCAATTATCAGTTACTTTGTAAATTGAAGGGGAAACAAAATGTTTGTAAAAACCTTCTATTAGAACAAATTACAGAGCCGAGAATAAAGTTAGTTTAGAGTTAAAGAAAACAAAACAATAAAAAATTAGCTATTTCTTCGGCAGGGCAATTCAAGCAGATGCAAACAGGGATAGGGTAGAGAAACATGAAAGCCCATACAATAAACACATTTTTGATCAATTTAGTAAAAAGGTGAATTGTTTCCTTAAAGACCAGAATTCAGAACCACCCCGTTATTTGTCCTATAATTTTAATCCCATAATATCAAACAAAATCAGACATATTTGTAAAGGGGCCGAAAAAATCGCCTGAAAGTATGATAACAAAATTAAAAATACGAAGACAAGGTATAGTTGGGATTCGGCTAGGAGAAAAACGTCAGACTTTCAGGAAGAAATCTGTATTTGGACGTTTCGGCTGCACATTGGCAGCCTTCTTCAGCTAAAAAAATACAACTTATAAGTAAAAAAAAAAATATATACAACTTGTAAGTAAAAAACCGGCAGAAATGAGCGTAGTATATACATCAAGACAATAACCGACAAACAAAACATCTCCCCTGCCTACTCCGCCGTCTTCCATAAATTGTCCTGACCTCCTTTTTATCTTTGTTCCCAGGCTCCAGACAATTTTTCTACTTGTGTGTCCCAAAACTCTTAACACCTTTACAACCCGCTTTTACAACCTAGCAATTGCACTTCTTTCATCTTCACCGACTTACCGCTTCCTCGCCCCTCCCCCAGTCAAAACTATAAAACCCCCTGTGTAGTTGCGGTCCCTCATACATTCAACCATGGTTACCTAAGTTGTCCTCGAGGTCTTCCTCCCTCCCCCCTAGGCATTCTCTAGTGGTAAGTATCTATATATTAATTTTTATAAATTGTTTTCACTTATAGAATAGATTGTTTTTTCTCACTATGTGAAAAATGTTCCTTTTTTGTACTGATTAGTTTGTTGTACTGCTTACTTACTACTTTCTACATGCTGTTTACTTTCCAACTACCGTATTTTCATTGTTTAAAAATAAGATTGGTTAAAATTTATTGTCTTGATGTATATACTACGCTCATTTCTGCCTGTTTTTTACTTACAAGTTGTATATTTATTTTATTTTTTTACTTATGAGTTGTATTTTTTTAGCTGAAGAAAGCTGCCAATGTGCAGCCGAAACGTCCAAATACAGATTTCTTCCTGAAAGTCTGACGGTTTTCTCCAAGCCGAATCCCAACTATACCTTGTCTTCGTATCTCTGCAACGACTAACTATCTCCATCTTCAAAATTAAAAATAGTTTCAGTTGCATTAAGGACCGAGTGAAATTAAAGGAAACTAAATACAATATATACAAAATTGACTGTAATAGCAGCGGTAAATCATACATAGGAGAATCGGAACAGATACTTCGAAAACGTATTAAACAACACGTTAAACGCTTAAAACGTATTAACGTATTAAGCTCAAAATATTGACAATGGAGAAAACAAAACGGCGTTGGGTCATCATGCTATAAAATATGGTTATGATATTGATTTTGAAAACATCAGAATATTAGGGAAAGAAAGAAATAGAATGAAAAGAAAGATTAAAGAAAACATGCACATCATTAAAAACAGAAAAAAGTGATAAATAAAAAAACGGAAATACACCATCTTAATAATATTTTCATTAATTTATTTGATAAAAAATAGAAAAATGGTGGGTTGGTTATGGGATTTTTTTTTTGTTTTTGTTTTTTTTAAGTGTTATAGGACTATATTTCATCTGGAAATTAAAATCAATTTTAAATATATGACGGATCTATTATCGATCAGCTGACTATTTGACACCATATTGGATTCGTTCAGTCAATGACCAGTCTAGACGAGGCCCTGCAAGTGGAAGGTTCTATTCCTCAAGTTGAGGCTGAATTTAAGGTTTAAGTGTGTTCCCCTGAAGAGGCACCAAAAAGGGTGCGAAACATGTAGGGAAGTGGAATAAGAAGTGTAAGAGTGTGTGGCGTAATTTTATTTACCTTCCGCCTTATTCGCCAATACTGTAAATTTATTTTATACGTATACACAAATGTTTAACAAAATAATAACAGAACAATTAACATAGGATTGAACAGCATACAAACATTAATTAATCAATCATTCAAAATAAAAATATTCAATTAGAATCTTATATACTCGTACTTTAGGTTAACAAGAACTTGGGAAAAGAAAAAAATAAATGAATAATCAAAACAGTAACAACAAAAAATAATAAAAATAAATATATAAATTAAATAATATTGAATAAATATATGACTAATTAAAAATCAAACAAATAATTAAATATAAAACGTGTCAACAAAAAAATATTAGCTACATTTTATGCATTAATAATTTCTTACATATGAATTCTCGGATAAAATGTAGTATTTTATATGTACACAATTATTTCATATGAGGCCGAATTAAACTAAAAAAAGAAAATATGCGGTCCTTGGACTTAGTGAAATAATTTATTTGGGAATAGCCGGACTTAAGGGTAAATTTGCTGGCGGCAGATGCGCGGTGGGGGAGCTGGGTACACCTCATTACCAGCACTAAGCTTCATTACACACCCATATGTTACAATAGGCTTTTTTAATATACCGCCTTTACACACGGCTTTTGCCTAAACAAATAAAGCACTTTAAATTCATCTATGACGATTATGAATAAATAATTTATTTAAATTTTAAAGTCCTTTTTTATATAACAAATATTTTCAAGGCGTGTTAACAATTGGTTAGAACCTTTTTCTAGCCAGGATAGAGCTGCACCCCTTCCTTTTTACCAAAAAACAGCCGCCACCCCTATTGGAACATTTTTTCCAAACACACGATTAAAAAATTAAACAATCTTTATAGGGGGTGGCAACCTTTAAATAGTCCGGCGCTAATAGCCCAGATGTTCAAAAGCCGTAAAACAAAAAATAAATAAAATAGGGAACTCTAATTCGAATCGCTTCATACATGTCATAAAGATAATGAGATTCGAATCCGTCTTCCAAAACTTTACTCTGACGATTTAAAGTTATCTTTAATCTAACTTTATTATTTCAGGTTATACATTTGTAATTTTATAATTAATTACAGTCACCCTTAAGCTTATCCATGTTTAATTATACTGTCAGCCTTAAATTGTATTAATGTTTAAGTTTAGTAATATTGCATGTTTCATTTTGTTCTTAGCACCTCATGATGCTATATGTGTTGAAAGGCCGTGTACAAAACAAAGAAATTTTTTGGGAAGGAGACTTTTTTCACATTTTGGAATTGAGCAACCTCACTACCGGAATAACTATATATGATATAGGATGTATACTATATGATCATTTATCATATATGACATTTTTGTAATCTGTGGGTTATGAATCGAAATTTCTCGTCAGTACATCAGTATCGGATCGGCGCACAGTGGCCAAAAAGCGCTCAAAACTTGATTTTTTGAAGTATTTTCTCCGAACCCATTTGCCTTAAATATATGTTAAATACCTCGTGAAAGTGCCATTTCTTGAGTTTTAGGCCCCCACCGTTGATTGCAGGACGGTGGTTAATCATTGAAGTACTAGAAACGAAGAAATTTCCCAAATCCTCACGTACCAAAACCGTTCCTTTAACTTTACTTTTTCAGACCGATAAGGTTGACGCATGTTTTTTTTTTGTTTTATTGGGATGTTCGAAGGACAAAAAATATATTTTTGTATTTTTCGAATCGTCTTCATGGACGGGGATACTGAAAAAGTAAAAAAATTACCCGTATCAAATTTCGTTTCGTCATATAGCTTATGCGTCTAATTTCGGGCTTAAATATTCCGTGGGCATGTATAGAAAGAAAGACCCCAGACTGCAATTAGCTGCATAAACCTGTCTACTTCGGTGCTAGAGGTGAACCAACTCGGTAAGACAGACGCGCGTTATCTGTATGTAAACATTGGAATCAAATCGAAGATGGATTTTTTTTGCAGTACTCAAGTCAGTGTTGACTGCAAAAAATGTTTGAAGTGATTCGAGTGAAAAATCGTGTCCTGTTTGAAATATTGTAATTTGAGGTTGCTAAATCAACGATATCAAATGTTATTGAGTTTTGAGCGCTTTTGGGCGGTTTTTGACCACTCTGCGGCGTCAAGAGTGGAGAGGAAGGAAACATGCTAAAATATCTCTATCAGAATTCATAGATAAACCTTCTGGTAGTTTTGGATAATCGTCTCAGCACAAAAAAAACAACAAAAAAACAGTCAAATAAAAACGGAAACATCCCCGGAGCAGAAGTAAGTGATATCACTAATGCGCCACGTAGCTCGTGTCGAATCGCTCCCGTAGATTGAGAGGTGCCAGTCACAGTGCCATATGGGCCGTGTAGATGACGCCTAGGTGTGAACACGCCGTGGCAATGCTAAGAGGTGCGTGGCGAATCCCTCACGGAGCGCCAGGTGGAGCGACAGATGCTGTAGCTAAGGATGCTTATCGCGTTAGGATCGCTAGCCTCCGACCAATCACATTATCCCTCTGTTTGCTTAGCCAGCCCCCGCAGTGGCAATAAACTCGATTTACTCGTCATCATTTGTCATTTGTAATGTGTATCCTCTAATCGTGTATACACTGGGTAGCCAACCATATTCTCTGATGTACAGCATTCTTCTCACTTCGAAGGAATGTAGTTGTTTTGTCTAACGAGAGAATGTTAATAAATCATTTCCTTTATCAAATACGTAGAACCCACGTCTGATGAGAGAATCAAGAATCTAATATAGTCCGACCGCAAACAAAATAACAAAGTAGTGGGCAAGCGCTGCCTTTAGCCCATGTAGGGGAAGAACATTTCAGTAAAATAAATAAATAGTGAAGAAGTAAAAAAACAGTCTTCCGATTAAATTAAGTAAAATTGTATGTAAATAGTTTTTACTTTCGATTAAGAGTTGTTTTTTTTTAAAACTTTTATCAATCGCTAGTGTTTTTTTATCATTTTCTTGCCACGCTTTAGGTATAAAATAACTATTAATTTTTACATGGTGTTATATATACATACAGTGGAATGCTTTTATAACGATATCCAAGGGATTCGTACAATTATATTGTTTAAGGTGGACCCCACCATAGTGTTACACAGCCCGTAATACACATTATTTGCCTTTTTTATCATGTTTGGAAGCTCTAGGTCCATTTTCCCGTTCCTGCTGTTCACAGTTCCGGGGTACGTATACGGTATCCACCTCTCTCTTGAGATGTAAAACAGTCAAAATGCACATTTTTAAGGCTATCTACCTCCCAACACTTCTGTATGGAAGTGAAAGCTGGGTTCCTCACTATAAACACTGGAGTATGGCTACAGCCGCAGAAATGAAGTATCTCCGGAGAGTGGCAGGTCTGACAAGGAGAGACCAAGTCGAGAATGAGAGGATACGGATTGATATTAGAGTAGCTTCCTTGCAGGAAACAGCGGAGAAGAGTGAAGTTGGTTTGGGCATTTATGTAGAATGAGCGAAGACCGAGATCCACGGAAGTTCCTTGAGGCACGGCCCACTGTACGTCGTCCACGAGGCAGGCCGAGATTACTGTGGACGGACCACATTTCCAGGCTTGGACATGAAAAGGGAAAGAGCCTGAACTCCATGAAGAGCTGGCTCGGGATCGTGATGCTTATGTGTCTTGGATCGAGGCACCTCCACGCTGAAGACACAAAGGAGGATGATAAGGAAGAAGAGAAGATGAGGCGGGCATCACTATACCCAGAACAGATAAATTGTACAATTTCAGTTTTTTTTTTCATTGTTTATGAATGTATTCTGTAACAAACATTCGGTTAGTGATTGTGAAACCCTTGCAGCTTCTGCACTAATCTTTCAAAAACAAAACACTTTATCTTTTTCGGAAGTCAATAATCCAAGAACAAACAAACTTTTGCTCTATTGTATGAAGGGCATTGAAATTAAATTTATTGTTGGTCTTTTATGGTGAGCACATTCCAAGATAAAATATAAATTTATTGTCTTTTTATATCTTTCTTTTCTCCAAAAAGAAAATTCTGAGTTCAAGTTCAATTAAAATGTGTTTTAATATAAAAGTATGATAATTGGCTTTATATTCAAACTTGTTTCAGCAAATCAAGCAAACAGTTAATAATTACAACAGAAAACAGCTTAAAAACCAAAAGAATAATTGAAAGGCGATTTTAAAACTTTGAAATACATATTAACAGTTCTAAATTAATATAACACTCAATTTCAAGGATATCGTAAATTTTTAAGAGCGTTTACAGAGCTTCTCACCTTCCTTTAACAAACGCACGTGACTAAAGATCCTGTACATTGCAACAATCAGCTATGTTTGTAGTCAGCTGTTTAATATCGATAGAGAACAAACACAAAAATCTAATACCGAGGAGAAGATCAGTCACTAAACTAAAAATACATTTTTATTATTTATGCGTAAAAAGATTAAAATGAATAAATCTTTTTACCTATAAATAATAAAAAATTGACTGTCTTTAATTCAGTGACTAATTTTTTATGTTTGGTCTTGATATTTTAAACAGCTGACAACAATCACAGCAGACTTTTGCTATGTAGAGGATCTTTAGCTATGGCCATTGTTGGGGAAGGTTTCCCTACGTTCCCTCAGGTTTATAGGCTTCTGAAGAGGTATCAGATGATGCGAAACATGCAGAGCCAATTTTAATAAATTGATTATTATGTTAATTTTAAATTTTATTCATTGCCTACTACCTACATCAGGAAATACATTGTAGCCTCCGTTAAGTAATGAGAAGCATTCACGAATCCGAGCAGGGCACTATTTTTTTTTTTTTTTTTTTTTTTTTTTTTTTTTTACGGCGCATCGACATAATTCTTGGCCATTAGCGCCGAGATCCAGGGTGCAACCATGAATTTTCTCAGCGAGCCCTGAGATGAGAAAATTTCTGGCGCCGGTGGGGATCGAACCCACCATCTCCCGCTTATGAATCTAGCGCGCTAGCCACTAGACCACGGGAGACCCCCAGGGCACTATTCAATGCATTTTTTATTTAATAATCATTCAAATAAATTTTTATTGAATAAGAATTTATTCATTGATTAAGGAATTCATCCACTGATTTATTCTATGAATAATAGGGTTGCCTCATTATTAAATAAATTTTTATTGAATAAGAATTTATTCAGTTATTCATTTTATTTGATAAATAATTAAATATTTTTCATCCTTCAGTCACTATTTTTATACATTTAAAATAATTTGGTACATGGAACAACAAACTAAGATTATTTAAGTTCAGAAAGACTATCACTTAAAGAAATAAGCTTCATTAAAAGTAAGAAACATTTTAATTAACGTAGCCATTTTTATTTAAAAAAAATAATTTTAGTTTAATAAATCAATTTCATTCAAAAAATTGGTTCATTCGAATAAATAAGTTTCATTCAATCATAACTTTCATTCAATAATTATTTTTATTCAATCAGAATTTCCATTCGATAAATTATTGTTATTCAATCATGAATAAAAATAAAAAGCTACGGTATTTATTGAATTGACTGAATAATGAATGAAAAATTATTCATTATTCAGAATGAAATAACAGATTTATTCATTATTCATTATTGTGAATGATTTTTGCCCAACACTGTCACAAATACAGTTGTTCTTCTTGTAATTCTTCAAGAGCCAGACTTGAAGAAACAGTGTCAACATAGCGCTTTTCCATTATATTCTTATGATAGGCAATAATTAAAATCAGAGTTAAACAGTTGTACATATATGTTATAGGATAGAATTCCTCCAACCGTTGTCCACTCTAAATCCGTACACTCTTAGTCTTTAGTGCTTCCCAACAGATTAAGTCCTGTCCTGGAAATTTTAAGCTCTCGGATAGCTAAGTCCTTGGAATAGGGTCGAAGCTGGAGGGAGAGTATGGCTCTCTTAGTGAAATCCCCCATCAAGCCTGTTTTTTTACATTGGCATGTAAATTCCTTCTCTAAGCCTCCCCATATACTTTGCCTACTTGTACAAACAGGAAATAATGGCCCACATTTCGGCGGTTAATTGAAACAAAACAAAATCCGTCGCCAAGTGATTTTTCATCGATAAAGCAAGTTGACCACTAGGCATGCCCTGGCATATGGAGGGGATAGGCGCAAAGTAAACACAAACCTCTCCCTTCGTCCTTATCCATAATTCATTATAAACTTTATATTGGTCATAAGCCAGCAGGTTACTCAGTTATCACATTTTCCCCAAGAACAAATATGACGAGATTCCTCCATTCACTTCCATAACATTGCTTTGGTAATACCAAAATGTCAAACATTCCATGACGTAATCACGTAAGCTCAAGATCAAAATACCTTTCCAAAAAGTTATATATAGGGAATACATGGATTTTTAAGGCGGTTCATCCTCCAGTCAGCCCAATGGGAAGACCTGGAGGCCTTGTCCATAATTACACTGTTCTGCAAAAAAAAAACTTTTCTCCCCTCCCTTGAACAATTTTGCCTGTTTCTCATGTTTTCAGGTGTGCTGAGTCCGAATCTGAACTCAGAAAAATTCTATCACCCTCTGATTTTGAGAGAAAAGAGGAGAAACTTGGAAAAAATGAAAAATTGTATTTGAAAATTATTGTCTTTATTATAACAGTTTTTTTTTCTTTTTCAACGGTAAAATATAATTAATTGAATCCTGCTTGCTATCAGGTGTAATACTAGATATGACACAACTCAAAAAATATACACACATCGTCAATGAGTATTTTTTTTTCTTTTGTACTCTTCATCCTCTGTCTCCCGCTGCAGTGTCCAGCAGTAATCCGCCAGCATCTTCTCATTCCATTTGCCAGTATATCTTTTTTCCATTCTGGATATGTCTTGGTGGAATCGTTCTCCATGTTCGTCCGAAACTGCACCCAAATTTGGGGTGAAAAATTCTAGGTGACTATGCAGGAAATGTATTTTTAAGGACATATTGCATCCCAATGTTTTATATGAAGTAAGCAGTTCTTGGACTATTTTTCGGTAGTCTCTAGATTTTTCGTTTCCCAAAGACTTAGCACATACCTCTCGAAAAGCAATCCAAGCGAAAGGAACTTCATTCCCCTAAAGATCCAGGTAGAGACCAAATCCCTGCCTCAAGATCAAAAACTGAAAAAAACACTTTTAGCCATATTTCTTCAACCACTTGTAATATTCCCATCAAATTTTTTTTCGTTCAAATATACTTCATTGCACTCAAAATCATCGGGCTTTTGAATTTTTTTCACTATGTTTTGATGCCTAAAAAAATTCGTCAAATTTACAAAAAACTCACATTTTTAGATAAAAAACTAGAATTTCTCAAGAAACTGTGCGTGATAGACAGAATCTGACTTCAAATTCGTGTTCAGCACATTTGAAAACAGTAAGAAAGCATGTTTTGGTTTGATGGAGGATTTTCGTGCAGAACAGTGTTATCGACATATTCCGACCCAAGGTCAATATCGTAAGTTAATGACAATACTCTAAGTGCTAAAACTAGACAAGAAATGTAGTGTAACACCACCAGCCATACATTTCTATCTCACTCCGTTCCAAAGATATGCCCTTGTAAAGGTTTTTTAGAAAAAAAAAAAAAAAAAACGTGTTTTTGTAGTACAACTCCAATTTTCTCAGCTTCTACACATTTATTTTAACGATTTATTACATTTTTGAAAGCGACATTTTTGCTTTAAATATAATGCACATTCAACGTTATCAATCATCTCATTGAAACCGTAATATCAATTCAAAAAGTAGAAATTAACAATAACTTCTGGTTAGCAACACCTTTTCGAAAATCACTACTCTTTTACGAAAAATCCAGCAAACTGCGGAATCCAAAACAGCTTTCCAACTCAGAACTGAGATTATCTCTCAATTTTAAGTGGAATTCTAGAGAGAAAAAACGTCAAATAAATAAAAGTAATATTATGTTTATTTTCCTGGGTTATCAAAACAACAAGGTAAATTTACATAAGTACAGATAAACAGAGAAATAATGATATTTTTAATCTTTAATAATTGCTGAAATACTTACTTACTTACGTCCTGGCACTACAGGTCTTTATGACCCTTGGCCTTCCGGACTATGCCCTTCCATCCGTCACGGTCCATGGCACTAGAGGTCTTTATGACCCTTGGCCTTCCGGACTATGCCCTTCCATCCGTCACGGTCCATGGCACTACAGGTCTTTATGACCCTTGGCCTTCCGGACTATGCCCTTCCATCCGTCACGGTCCATGGCACTAGAGGTCTTTATGACCCTTGGCCTTCCGGACTATGCCCTTCCATCCGTCACGGTCCATGGCACTAGAGGTCTTTATGACCCTTGGCCTTCCGGACTATGCCCTTCCATCCGTCACGGTCCATGGCACTGCAGGTCTTTATGACCCTTGGCCTTCCGGACTATGCCCTTCCATCCGTCACGGTCCATGGCACTAGAGGTCTTTATGACCCTTGGCCTTCCGGACTATGCCCCTCCATCCGTCACGGTCCATAGCACTACAGGTCTTTATGACCCTTGGCCTTCCGGACTATGCCCTTCCATCCGTCACGGTCCATGGCACTAGAGGTCTTTATGACCCTTGGCCTTCCGGACTATGCCCCTCCATCCGTCACGGTCCATGGCACTAGAGGTCTTTATGACCCTTGGCCTTCCGGACTATGCCCTTCTATCCGTCACGGTCCATGGCAGCGTTCCTCCAATTTATTACGCCCAGTTTAGCAGTATCCCTTGCTACTTCGTCTTTCCAACGGCTTCTTGGCCTTCCTCTTTTTCTCTTTTTTCCTAGGATTGCCATGTCCAACATCCTCTTCAGCAACCTCTCCTCCTTCATTCTCGCAATGTGACCCGCCCATCGCAGCCTACCTGCTTTTATATAATTAACGATATCCTGATTTTTCAGTATGGCTGCTATTTCAGCATTACTCTTGGGTCTTTTTGCGAAGACCACATCCAGTTACTTTTGAAGTAGCAGTAGTGATTGTATCAGTGATTCAGCGCATGCGCATAACTCCTTTGCCTTCCTATTGGAGGATTCCGATGACCAATTGCTTTGGTTCTTGCTGGGAGTAAAGTAACCTTCAACAGTGAATTAGCTTTTGTTTATGAAAAAGCTCTGCTTATGTTAGTGAGAAAAATGAGTCTTTTACAATTAGTTCGCGATGTTCCTGACAAAGAAAAAGGGATTGGTTTCTTACTCGGAAAAATTAATGGAATCCTATTAATTTTAGCGAGTTGGATAGACTAGAGTCGCTAAAATTAATATAATTCTATTAATTGCGAGTTGGATTGACTAGGGTTTTGATATTTTCCTGAGCGAGCGGAAACGCATAGCATGTAATGCCTAATAAATGTAAAATATCCAAAAACGAGAGAAAGAAAAGGAATAAAACATGTTTGTTTACAAATAATGTTGTTTGTTATCCTTCATAACCTGCAAAACAGTCAACTTTAATGCTTAATAACTTATTTCATAGTTGAGAGAATTGATTTTGATCATATTAACCTTTTTATTAATAAATATTGCGGGCCGTTATTCTAATATGAATTATAACCGTAGATAACGAGTCAAGAAGTAGTAGGTAACCAGCAAAGAACCTATAAGCTAATCAGTAAGCTTATCAGCGAGTACCAGTCACTGTTATAAATCACTACTGCTACTTCAAAAGTAACTGGATGTGGTCTTCGCAAGAAGACCCTTACTCTTTATCTTCCATTTTCCATCTATCTTAGCTGCAACATATATCCTTCTAATGATCCGTCTTTCAAAAATCCTTAGCTTATGGCAGTCAGTAGATGGAAGGCACCATGTTTCCGACCCGTAGGTAACAACAGGTTTGATAAGAGTATTGTACAGCTTCAATTTGGTCTTCCTTGAGAGAATGTTTGATTTGAGGAGCTTGAGGTTTGCGTAATATGCCCTATTGCCAGCCATTATTCTTTTCTGTATTTCGTGGCTGATCCTGTTTTCCTTGTTGATTGAGGAACCTAAGTATGTGAAACTGGCCACACTTTCAAAATTATAATCGGACAGGGAGATGTTGGTTTTAAGTCCAGTTTGATCATTTGAGGCTCTTAGTATCATATATTTCGTTTTTTCCTGATTTATCGTGAGCCCAACCGCACTGCCCTTTCCACTATAATGCCAAAGGCTTCTTCAAGTGCTGCTTCACTTCTGGCCATAATAACCAAATCATCCGCATATGCGCAGGTTTTATTGGCTAATGTTCCATCCTTAATTGCATCTTTAACTGCAGAATGTAAAGCCAAGCTGAAATACTACATACCGATAAATTCCTAGAGATGGAGGAAGACCAAAGCTAGTTAGGTGACCATGGAGAAAAAAAGTCCGACTTGCAGGAAGTCTATCATCTTAGCGCGGTTCCGTTCTTATCCCTAGTGTCATTTAGAAAGCTTGAAAAAGAAACAGTTATTATTTTGGTTAGACCTTTCGTGAAATACTTTTATGACCCGAGATACGTGACAGATCGCTCTAGGAAAACACTATTACCAAAACATTTCCCATTTTCTTGTCTTAGTTTACTATAATACTAATTTACAGATAAATGGAATTTGAAAGAAATATAAAAAACTATTAAAAAGTGAGTTAAACAACTACGAAAACCCGTTCAAAAGAAGATTTAACGTTTTATGCACTCTATTCTCTGTTGGACATCGCCTAATCGAAAATTTCTTCAGAACCTTTTTTCCAGAGAATTTAGGAACCTTTCGAATGGTCACTCAACCCGATTTCCCCACCCTTTTCGAGATATCTACAGAAATATGCCATCATCCCCAAACTTTTCATTTGTATATAGTTGGCCATGAAACATGAACATATCTTATTGATACATCCGATAAGAAGACTTGCGTCATCTAGAAAGGGAGGAAACGCGCTAAAAACTAATACGCTTATTAGTAACTAATATACCCTATTAATAGTAAACGTTAAATTGATTTGAGTGCAGGTATAAATTTATTTTGGTAAATCACTACTATGACGAGGGACAGAACAGAGTAATTTTGCGAAATCTCCTGACCCGGCTGACAACCGTAATTGGGTTGACAAATACAATCCCGCTTGAGAACACAGTCATTACTGGCTTCTGGATGTGCTCCACAAATATACAGGGGGCGAATGGGGCAAGAGGGTTAGAGTATTCAAAGAGATTAGTAGGGGGAACGTGATATCCATTAGTAAAGGAGATTTCCACATTTTTATAATGCTCAAACATAAAGGGGCTTATCCTGCCCGAGTATGACGGGCCGAGGCTATCCTTCTGCATAATTCATACAATCCCCATCGTCATGGGGATCTTTGCGGTCTGCCAGCAAATCCAGCTTCTCTCCTCATACCATCTTCCGCCTTCATCTGGTTCCTGGAAACGTCGTCATGGAGATGTTTGCGGGCTGCTAGCAATTCCACCTTCTCTTCTCATACCATCTTGCGCCTTCATCTGGTTCCTGGAAACATCGTCATGGAGATGTTTGCAATCTGCCAGTAAATCCAGCTTCTTCTCTCATACCATCTTCCGCCTTCATCTGGTTTCTGGAATCATCGTCATGGAGATCTTTGCGGTCTGCTAGCAAATCCAGCTTCTCTCCTCATACCATCTTCCGCCTTCATCTGGTTTCTGGAATCATCGTCATGAAGATCTTTGCGGGCTGCTAGCAATTCTAGCTTCTCTCCTCATACCATCTTCCGCCTTCATCTGGTTTCTGGAATCATCGTCATGGAGATCTTTGCGGTCTGCCAGCAAATCCACCTTCTCTACTCATACCATTTTCATCTTCATCTGGTTCCTGTAATTATCTGCCAACATTAAATCATATTTCATCATCATCCCCACTAAACGTTATCACATTCTGTGCTTTGTGGTAGTGGCTCAGAATTGGTTTATTCTCTCATTTAACGAAGAGACGAGAAGAGGCCGTATGGAGAATTCGTAACATGCAACAAACAATGAAACGCATCCTAACAGACTGCAAGGACAGGGACTACTTGGACATTCCACATGACATGCATGTCGACTTACTGACTGAAGGTAGCCCACATTCTGACAAAATTTGAGAACATTAACCTAATAAAAATGTACGCAACAAACTATAAAATAAAACTCTTGAATACATGTAAATATTCTTTTTGAGAAAAATAACTGCAATATTCTATAAATTTAGTATGAAATGTTTGAAAGTTTAACAATCCAAACGTGTATATTAGAATATTTTTCAGCATAATTATGCATTAGCGATGACTAAACTGAAAAAAAGTTACAAAAAGAGTCCGCTGGCGATGGCGCATACGCGGTAGCCATCCATGTACGAAAAATAAAACTGTATATTATACAGTACATTACATAGGTTTGTCGGGTGGACCTAAAGCATATTTATGTTCCTCAATTTGAGCAGAAGGCTCTAAACGAAATTAATTTACCTTCTTACTTTGTATAATTGCATAATTAGAAGTATTCTTAATTGTAGAAGTAGATGTGTAGCCATAATTTAAAATGTGTAAATATGTGTGAATATATATATATATATATATATATATATATATATATATATATATACATATATATATATATATATATATATATATATATATATATATATATAAGTAATAATTTTTTTTTTGTTTTTTTTTTACGGCGCATCATCAAATCTTAGCTATTAGCGCCGACATCCAGGGTGCAGCCAGGAATGAGATCGGTGGGGATCGAACCCACCATCTCCCGCTTATGAATCTAGCGCGCTAGTCACTACACCACGGGAGACCCCTTATAAGTAACAATTGTATGTATAATGATATGTAACAACTGTATGTATAAGTACATGTAACTATTGTACTGGGCGAATCGCCGTTGTTGCGGATGCTCACAAATAAATAAATAAAACAATACAAAAAAAGTAAATTAAGATAAATCGTGGTCTTATTTAAATAATATTATTTTTTAGCCATTATCTACCAATTTTCATCGATATGTCATACTAAATAACAGAAAGTAGTACTCGCAGGAACTACGTCATCTGAGCGCGTTTTCGTTCTTATCCATAGTGTCATTTGGAATAGAAACAGTTAATCTTTCGTGAAGCATGTAAAATTAAATCTCAAAACGAAGCAAGACCTTAGGTCTCGATGAGCTGCGAAGTGGGAGATTCATAAGCCAGGAAGTTGCTTCTGTTGATCCTGCACAGCATACAATGGAGATTCGTCACCAAGACTTGCTAGGACAGCTGGATCAAGTTCAGAAGAAGAGAAAGGCCACGTCACAAGTCTCAATGAAGGACTTCTTATCCAGAAAGTCCGGGTCATCCGGCCAACTGAACGTAGCGTAACTGGGAATAAAGTTGAATCTAAGACTTTCGGCAGTAGAACTAGATCTTTCAAGATGATAGAAATCCTACTGCAGGGTACTCCATAACCTATCTACTTATGGCTATATCTAGGACCTTCCCTCCTGCTAGGAACCCCATCATACCGTCATAGAACCAGTCTTTCTACCGACATCTATAGAAGGCTTCGTCTCTATATCCCTACCTGATGTTAAAGTGAGGAAGTTCGGTCGTGCAAGTGGTGCCGAAATGATTAGTTTAATGTGGTAATTGTGGAAAGGTGTTGTTTTTTCCTTATATTCCTCTTATGATAGCATTTGGTTTACCTTATTTTACTTTTCATTATTCCGATTTCCATATAAATGATTTGCTTGCATTACTTATTATATTTTTTGTGCTGTCCCTTACATAGCATGTATTTGTTTTTACTATTTAGTTTGTACCAATTAATCTCTTACGTTATCTAGCATGTACATAAATTGTTAACTAGTTGTTTGCATGTACATAAATTGTTAACTATTATTTTCATATTACTATTTTAGGTAAAATCTATTTATTGACGCATTTATTTAGTTTCTTCTATTACTTTATGGTTGGACATTTCGATATGTAAGGATGTAAAAAATTCCAGAATATGTGCACACACTCCTTTGTAGAGGGCATTGCCCTATAACAAAGAACTAATAAATAAATAATAATAAATAAGACCTTAGGCACCACAACAGGAAACTGAGAATATCCTAAGCGGAAGTTACTCCATTAAAGTGCCAATTTCTCCGAACGAAATTGCTCTTTCAAAAGTCACATAGGAAGCGTATTTGTAGGAAATTAAATAAGCTTTCGAACACTTACCAACATTTTCCAACCGGTTTCGAAATATACAAGAATATATCCGAAGATCCCAAGAAAAAAGTAGATTTTGCTTTGTTTGGATGTGTTGGGATCATTGATTTAACACTTATCCATGGTCCCCTAAAGGTGATCGTGGTCTTCCTTCCTCACCTAGGCATTTATCGCTAAAGAAGGCTGCCAAGAGTATGCCAAAACGTTCGCAATACCTACATATTTTTATTAAACTCTGACGTTTTCTCTTCGCCGAATCCCAACGGCTAACTATCCGTATCTCAGTAAAATGTTTTCTTGTGTATGCTATTTGGATCCAGAATCAGGAAACTCACTCCAACAATATTAGACTAAGTCAATATTAGACTATATTAGGATCTGAAGGCCCATAAACATGGGTTACTGCGATATTCGTCAACACTATTCATTTGTGCATACTAGAAATAGGACTGAACCCAGAAATTTACCATTGTTGTTACTATTACTATTGTTATTATTGGGCTTTGGATACATGTAATCTAATGTTTAAATAGGACAAATAAACGAAAATTCTTAACTAGAAAAAAAAAACAAGAAAAGGGGAAGAGAATTAGTGAAAAACACATTTAGCGATAGCGTACGTTCTGCGTGGAGGGGTCGGTAGGAGGGTTACCCTTGTCCTACTACACTACAACACAAATTCACTTAGCTCCAACACAGATATGCTTTTAGCCGAGAATTATTTTCTAGAGGGAGGGGGCGCCGGGTGACGTCACGTGCATCTGTCGCCCCCTCCCCCCAGACCCAGACCCTCCCTTTATTTATCCACATAAAATCTTGGTGCACCGATAAAACCGACAATAGCCAGTGGACCACTCGAAGCGGTGCCACTAAGATTGACGCCGCGCTGCAGGTGCAGTTCCTTATAAATCAGCAACACTTCACATGGGACAATTATATGATAAATAAACAAAAAAAAAGAGACATTGACAATAAACCGTCAGTCATTTTACGCGTGTTCCTTTTTATATAAACACCCATTTAGACAATTAACGAGCATATGTATTATTAAGCTAGCTAATATGACAATAAAGTAATAAAATAAGTTTTTTCCCCTTTTAGCACTTTCCAAAGGAATGAAGTTATTGAGGTCCCACTCATCAAAGATTTTTTTTTAAATATTTCTTCAAATATTCATCGATCAATACCTACTCATCATCGTCATATGAGAGACGACGTCCCATCACTCAGACTGGGCCTCCTCTAAGAGTCTCCGCCAGTTGGCCTTGTCTTCTCCTGCAGCTCTCCTGTTCCTAACGCCAAGCAGAGTTCTGGCATCGTATGCTACGCTGTCCAGCCATCTGATCCTCGGCCTTCCTACTCGTCTTGTGGAGTGCAGTTCCTCTATCATAGCCTCTTTAGGTATTTCAGTGGCATCCATTCTAGCTACCTGCCCAACTTAGACGCCCAAGCTTGATGAAGGTGACAATGTCGAGGTGGGCAAATAGAGAGCTGAGTTCCCTATTCTTTCCTTCTTCCCCATACTTCACCTATCTTTACCGTAGATCCTCCTGAGGGCTCCTCGCTCAAATACACTCAGCTTCATCTCATCACTTTTGGTCAATGTCCAAGCCTCTCAGCCATATGAAACAACTGGCCTTACGAGGGTCTTTTATATATTTAGCGTGGTCTTCTTTGAGAAGTAAATCATAGAGGTCAAATGTAAATCCTAGGTAGATAATACCTAATAGATACCGAAAATACCTCCTTTAAAATATATGTGTGTGTCTGTGTATAAATATATATATATATATATATATATATATATATATATATATATATATACATATATATATATATATATATATATATATATATATATATAAACATGATAACGGCCATATATCTCTTTTTTTTATACCAGGAATCTTGTTATAAATCATTCTGATAGTTCGTCAACCCAGCCCCGAATTACTAACTTGTCGCTACCGTTCTTTTCCATTTGATAATCACTTATCAAAAGGAAGTCATTATCAACGTCATCCCTACTTATCTATGTCTTCAATTGCAGTAGTTTTATTC
This sequence comes from Gonocerus acuteangulatus, assembly GCA_946811695.1. NCBI lineage: Eukaryota > Metazoa > Arthropoda > Insecta > Hemiptera > Coreidae > Gonocerus > Gonocerus acuteangulatus. The sequence continues at coordinate 7,243,339 of OX328132.1, read as the reverse complement.
ACAGAGACAAAATTATACTAGGGCAAAAATACGAATTTTAAAAATTGCGACAATACCACTCGCCGGCGCTATGTGCTTCATACACTAAGCACAGTCCACTGAATGGCAACCACAGTAATAAATTGCGACAATACCACTCGCCGGCGCTATGTGCTTCATACACTAAGCACAGTCCACTGAATGGCAACCACAGTAATAAATTGCGACAATACCACTCGCCGGCGCTATGTGCTTCATACACTAAGCACAGTCCACTGAATGGCAACCACAGTAATAAATTGCGACAATACCACTCGCCGGCGCTATGTGCTTCATACACTAAGCACAGTCCACTGAATGGCAACCACAGTAATAAATTTGAAGTTTTGTCTTGAATATATTCACTGCATTTTAGTTATAAATACTTTTGTACATATATATCTTTACATATAATAATATTCTAACGGATCACTGTCTGTAGATGGAAGATATATGGGAAAAAATACTATTGGGGGCCTTTATCAACGCAATAGTACCCAAAACATTGGTTTTTAGAATTTTTGTCTGTTTGCCTGTGCGCGCTAATCTCAGAAACGGCTTATCCGATTTAGTTGCGGTTTTCACTAATATACAGGGTATCCCGCATTGAGATGTCATAACTTTGAGGGTTTATTCTTCAGTTCAGGGACGCAGAAATGAGCGTCCTATCTCAAAATGCAGCAGAGCTATTCAAACATTTGTCTATTTTCAAAACTATTGGGTTTTTTGATGAAAAACTGTGATTTCCGGATTTTTGGTTTATGTATCGTAAATGACGACCACAATTTTAGAATCTACATTAAATTTCCAATAAGAAACACCCGTTATTGAAATGTTATCATGTAAATTAAGAGCTATACCATAGCCATGTAGATGTGAACTATTGTTATTAGTATTTTCTTAACTCATTCAATATTTTCTTAATCAGCTACTTGTAGATTTAGAGGTTTGCCTCCGCTTCAAAAGTTGCCTTATTTAATAAGCTTTAAAATGGTACCTCGTTGTTTTAGAAAAAAAATATTTAAATATAATTTTTTCTGATTTCTATGTCAAAACCAATAAATTTAAGCGAAGAAGCCAATCTAAACACTTCATGCTCTGATTAAGGATTAGGGGACTCTTTGGAAATAATCACAATTATTGTAAACATAATAAATACAGATATTATATTTTTATGCTTTGAGGGTCTTGTTTTATTAAATTTCTATTTTTAATTCTATTCTATTTAATAAAATTTGACACTACATTTTCTGCTTATAAGTTAACTGGGTTATTCATTACAATCATTGGAAATTGTATAGAAAAAACTCCCTCATGCAAATATAAAGAGAAAAAATAATTTAAATGAAAACACTATTATACTACTCTTAAAAATAGAAATTTAATGAAAAAAGACCCTCAAAGCTTAAAACTTTAATATCTGTATTTATTATGTCAACAATAATTGTGATTATTTCCAATATGTTCTTCTGTCATCTTTCACTATTTCCAATGTGACCCCTAATCCTTAATCAGAGCAAAAGTCTATGTACCAAATGTTGGAAGGATGGGACATCACCATATTCGCGGCTTCTTCACGCTTTATCGCTTTTGACGTAGAAATCAGAAAAAATTGACTTAAATAATTTTTGTTTCTAAAAGAAAGAGGTACCATTTTAAAGCTTATAATAAGGCAACTTTTGAGGCGGAGGCAAACTGCTAAGTCTACAAATAGCTGATTAAGAAAATATTGAATGAGTTAAGAAAACACTAATAACAATAGTTCACATCTACATGGCTATGGTATAGCTCTTAATTTACTTTGTAACATTTCAATAACGGGTGTTTCTTATTGGAAATTTAATGTAGATTCTAAAATTGTGGTCGTCATTTACGATACATAAACCAGAAATCCGGAAATCACAGTTTTTATCAAAAAACCCAATAGTTTTGAAAATAGACAAATGTTTGAGTAGCTCCTCTGCATGTTGAGATAGAACGCTCATTTCTGCGTCCCTGAACTACAAATGAGGTGCAGAATAAACCTTTAAAGTTATGACATCTCAATGCGGGACACCCTGTATAGTGGTAATCTTCACTTGACATTTAGTGTTTCATTTTAATCGGTTCATAAATAAAAAAGTTATGCGAATGTAAAGAATCACGTCGAACATTTCAGGAACAGTTTTGTCCTCACGAAACTTAGTATAATGTATTCCCCAAGCAAATGATTGAACGAGTTCGTAAACCAGCAAAATTTGTTCATCTGGAGGGGGGTTTACTCTGGACCCAAAGTAGTTATTCGGCCATACTGACCGTAATTATTGCTGTATTGCATCGATACTCGGTATGTTGTAAAAATTAACCAAATCGGTTCATTAGGAGGGGGGTTTACTCTGGACCCAAAGTAGTTATTCGGCCATACTGACCGCAATTATTGCTGTATTGCATCGATACTCGGTGTGTTGTAAAAATTAACCAAATCGGTTCATTAGGAGGGGGGTTTACTCTGGACCCAAAGTAGTTATTCGGCCATACTGACCGAATAATATCAATAATAGCTTTTTATTATGCTTACATCCTTGTTCTGTATTTATTAAACTTACAATTAGTTACAATATTACTGAATACAATTTTTTTTCTGGACTGCTGTATTGTTTTTACGTGGTCAGAGGTACAACACCCCGTGGTCAAAGGTACAACTACATGTTGTACCTTTGACCACTGTACGATTATTTTTTAAAAAATTAATAAAAAATACTAAATGTAAAGCTAGAGCCTTGGAAAAATTAAATATAATAAGCAATAGATTACTAATTATAATGAAATAAAAAAAAATGAATTTAGCGTTAATATTCAAGCTAAAAAAATTCAATTTTGCAAAGTGGTCAAAGGTACAACACCTTCCCCTATATATACACACATTTTGCAAAGTGGTCAAAGGTACAACACCTTCCCCTATATATACACACATTTTTTTTTCATTTTACGGCGCTTCAACAACTAGGCCATTAGCGCCGACATCAAGGGCTCAGCAAGGAATTTCCCCAATGAGCCGTGGGATGTGAAAATTCCTGCCGCCGGTGGGGATCGAACCCACCATCTCTCGCTTATGAATCTAAGGCGCTAGCCACTAGGCCACGGGAGACCCCCATTAGATATATTTGGAAAATAACACTGGGTTATTGCCGGAGAAGAAGGTAATAAACCCTCTAGCCAGGAAGTGTGAAGAGCCTTTATTAAATATATCATAAGTTAATCGAACGAAGAGCTGAGAGGGGCTGGACCTGTGGTAAATGGACCATGCCGCAGGCTGATGTGATTATGAAGCCAAGCTACGCAGCGGGGGCTCTCCGTTGAACTTACTACTACTCCACTGATTACACGTCTAGGAGCATAATTCCCCATTAGTGGGCAGAACGGAAACCTCGATCAGTCACAAACTGTTAGTTGACCACTGCTCTACGGCCTATACTTACGGGATTCGTAAGTACTGTCCAGTATTGTGCACTTACATCTTCCTCTTCGATAGATTCCTTCAGAAAGGGGCTTAAAGCCTGGGGCGTGTATAGGAAATAATTTCGGGGGGGGGGGGATGGGAGTAGGGTTGGGCGATAGTCGATATTTCAGCATTATCGATAGGCCGATACTATCGGTTAAAATATATCGATACTATCGATAGTTATTCGCTAGTGGCTTTCCCTATTCCTTACATACCTGTGCTATAAAGAATTTAATGTTATTGGATTGAATTATCTATTACTTACAGGATTAGGTATATCTATAATTTTACACATAGGTTTAAAACGAAAAATGAATTTATTTAAATTTATAAAAAGCATTTCCAAAGAATATAATATCAAGTGGCACAAAAAAGTGCTATTATTTCAAACTATTTTAGTTGTGCTCCTCCTTGAGCCGCATATTACTAGAAAGGAAAAACAACGTTTCCGCTTTTCTTTGGCTTAGTCAATTCAATTCAATTTCAATTTATTTATTTGCTTTTGAGTTACAACTCATACCACTTATATAATTCCGTTAGTTACTACGTTAGTAATATTAAATTATTCATAGGTGAGGTTACAAAAATAAAATACTAATATAAAACATTAACACAATGTAAGTTCTTTTCTTATATAATATAATTATTCTTAAATATAATTTATTTTCTTCTTTTCTTTTCTTAAATATAATTATGTGAAATTAAAAAAAAAAAAATATACATGCAGTAATTAAAATAAAATATATATCTCTTCTTAGCTCTTATTTAAATTAAATAATATTTAATAGTAATAGTTTTTTTATTTATTATACTACAATTATTACTAAATTATTCGTTATTTACATTTTAATCTTTCAGTATTTCTGACCTTAGTTGTAAGATCTTCAAAATATAGCTGGGAAATCTGACAAACGTTTCTTTGCTATTACTATTGAGAATTGCAAGAAATGTATTCAGTTCAGCGGGTGGAATGGTAGATGGGAATAATGGTTGTCGGATGTTGTCATAAGCAGGACAGTAGAGTAGGATGTGGTATATGGTTCCTTCAGCTATACTATTACATAGAGTGCACAAGAGTCTGGGGTTGATGGTGTATTTGATGGACTTGGATGAGAATTTTATGGCATATTTGCTGGATGTTCTGAGTTGGATAATTATTTTGAGAATGGGAAATGGTATGTCTAGTAGGAAATAGTTTTGAGGAACACCGGGAATTATTGAAAGATTTTTATAGAAACAGCTAAAGTTTGAGTTTTGTTTTTTAGACAAATCATTTTTTATTAGATTGTCTTTGTATTTAGTTGTTATCGCCTTTAGATTGTTCTCAATAATATTTGAATTTTGGGTTAACCAGATATTTTGAAAATCACCGTTAAAGATTTGTTTAATTTGGGTTACCCAGTTGTACTTAGATTTATTTGATGGTTCTTGATCAAACTATTTTAGTTGTGCTCCTCCTTGAGCCGCATATTACTAGAAGGGAAAAACAACGTTTCCGCTTTTCTTTGGCTTAGTCTGTTCTGCTGCTCAGAAATGATTTTTTCAGCGGCTGAAAATACGCGTTCTGAGGCTACAGACGAGCCTAGAACACAAAGGTATTTACTGGCTACATTATTTAGTTGGTTGTATTCACCAGACGTTTCCTTTTCAGGATTTAATTCACCAGACGTGTCAGTATTTAATACCAAAGCCCTCCAGATGATGAGAACTTCAATTCTAAAAAAAGTAAAAAATCTATCGATAGTTCATGACTATCGATAGTCATGAGCTATCGATATATCGATAATAACTATCGACTATCGCCCATCCCTAGATGGGAGCACTTGTAGTATTGTTAGTATGGAATACTAACAATCTAGAACTTGCAATACTTAGCAAACTAAAACGCTATTACACCCAAAACAAATCTGAACTAAGTGATCTTAATTTATTTCTGAGATTTATTGAGTGTGATTTATTTTTGAGGTTTTTATGACACATTTTTACTGCTTAAATCAAAATGTCGTGGCGGGGGAGGGGCTGCAGCTCCCTTATAGACGCCAATGCTTGCACAATTGCTTGCCTTTTATAAACAGATCGTTGCGAGTTTTAATGCTGCATGCTTCTAAGCAAAGTCAACTAGTTGAATTCTCTTCGATAAGCTTCTAGTGGTTACTGGCCTAAAACCCCGCCGGAAAACGTCTCATGGCTACTATATGTTCACTAGCCATGGGAAGTTTTCCTCTGGACACGTCCCGTGGCACGATCCTCTGGACTTCCATTAGACAAGTGATTCAATCTGTTGATTTTTGGGTTGGATTGGGGTTTAGGACAAACAGTTGCTCGACTTCCTATGCTATATTGTCGTTTTTTGTTGTAATAGATGGGTGTTTTGTGGTTCCCGTGAATAATCTTTTATGGAAGGCATAAAGTGTGTATACTTCTATATGCATGTAAACTATATTCCATTATTGAAAAAAAAATGTATAAAAGTGTTATCGGAAAAAATCGCAAAAAATGGTTGATGTTGTTTGAAACTACACATTTTGAAATATCATACAAAAAAAAAATCAGGCAGGCTTTCTTTGGCTATCAAAAAGTTTTTGTCCACAGAAAATTAACTTTTTATATTTTTCTTTAACAAAATCATGGGTTTTGTTTCAAAGACCATATTTTTTTATTGAAGATGGAGATAGTTAGCCGTTGCAGAGATACGAAGACAAGGTATAGTTGGGATTCGGCTAGAAGAAAAACGTCAGACTTTCAGGAAGAAATCTGTATTTGGACGTTTCGGCTGCACATTGGCAGCCTTCTTCAGCTAAAAAATACAACTTATAAGTAAAAAAAAATAAATATACAACTTGTAAGTAATAAACAGGCAGAAATGAGCGTAGTATATACATCAAGACAATAAATTTTAACCAATCTTATTTTTAAACAATGAAAATACGGTAGTTGGAAAGTAAACAGCATGTAGAAAGTAGTAAGTAAACAGTACAAAAAACTAATCAGTACAAAAAAGGAACATTTTTCATATAGTGAGAAAAATGTTCCTTTTTTGTCCATCTTCAACTATGTGCACTAATACACACGGTAACTATGTGCACTAATACACACGGTAACTATGTGCACTAATACACACGGTAACTATGTTGAAATTAGACTGGGCAGTTTCTCGCATATTTTCCCCAACTTTAATGGCTCCTAACGTTCCAGTAATCGAAGATAATTAGATAATACTGGGAATTCGCCTTATATAAAGTGCTCTAGTAATATAATCGACTTAGTTTTATGATCTGTTTACTTGCGTTCTGTCCATCTAGTTATGCATATCGGTCCACTGTACGCCGCTATTGTAATGTGCTTTCAGCAACGTGGACATTCTAGATACCACTTCCGGCATTGTGTCATTGGGTTGTAGTTATTGTAATATCTAACCATTTCGGGGGTCTCCCGTGGTCTAGTGGCTAGTGCCTTCGACTCATAAGCGGGAGATGGTGGGTTCGATTCCCACCTCCGGCAGGAATTTTCTCATCTCAGGGGGAAAATTCCTCACTGCACCCTGGATGTAGTAACCAGATGGTTATAACACATGTTTTTCAGTTTGTTGCAATTCATTCAATGTTGTGTTACGTTATGTTCTATTCTATTCTATGTTACAATGAAAATAAACGCAGTTTCAGTAATGTGTATTACAGTTAGAAGCAAGTTCGCTTGATATGGAGGGAGGGAAGAAACGCACGCAAAATGAAAATATGCTTAATTGAGTCTAATGTAGAAGAGATAGGAATGTAAAAAAAAATCAGTTATGTAGTTAATTGCTGATAAATAGTTCAAAAATCAAATAAATTCAACAAAAAAGAAATTAATGAAGAATATTTATTATTTATTCATTATTGAATAAAAAATCACTCGAATTATTCCCAACTACGATTTGAATATATAATGACGGTCAAAAAATTTGTGCAATTCCCTGGACATTACTGGGAGTTGAACATTTGGCAAGAGGGGGCTACCCTCCCCCGACTATAATCACTTTAACATCTGGCATTAAGCATCTCACTCCCTCAACTCCGCCCTAGCCCCACACATTTTAATTAGGCTTTTCATATTAAAATCGATATATACAAATACTCAATCCTAAGATCCCTTAATGCAAACTACCCCGACTGGGATTGGGTTGTAGCCGGGGGCTGAACAGGGGTGTCGGCTCGCCCTAATAGACCATTAAGTAGGCCATAAACTATTGAACGAGGATACCATTTAATAAAAGTCATATTATAATTCGCAAATGCTTCTTCATTACATAATAATATCATTAGAGCTTTCTATGGCGTTAGTGTCCTATAACTATACAACCAAATTTAAATCAGTTCTATAAGCATATTCTATTAATATACTCTCCAAAATATTTTGCTTTGAAGCGAGAGGATCCATGCCTGCCAATCACCCAAAATATTTTTACAAGATACTTCGAATCGCTCGCACGATCAATCTCAAAAGATTCTATAAGAATCGTAAATAACAACCAATAAGGCAGGAATCAGAATTAAAAAAGCCCGACTCACAGGAACTGCGTCATCTTAGCGCGATTCCTTTGTTATCCCTAGTGACATTTCCAAATGAATAGAAACAGGTGTATTGATATTTCGTGAAAAGCGTATCTTGAATGGTGTCAACGCTCAACGTAACCTTATGGCCTTGTCCAGGTAAAACAAGACAGAAAATAGAGAAAGGTTGATTCACCCCTACCTTATAGCTAAGAAACTAATTTAACTCTTCAGTGCATTTCAATAAAAACCAATTAAAAAGTGAGGCCAATAGGGAAAAATAACAAGAAATAAAAACAGGCAAAAAGAACCGTTCAAATAAACGAAATCAATTACTTCAAAGTTTTAAGCACTTATTGTTCCGATTTACATCCCCTAATCAAAACTTTCTTTTGAAAC